>JACYFF010031959.1:4756908-4771906 GCA_017589665.1 Selenicereus undatus
ATATATATATATATATATATATATATATATATATATATATATATATATATATATTGTGTTTTGTAGAGCGTCAATCAATCAAGGAGCCTATTGCCATTAATTACAAGTTTTATCACAGTTCATTAGTACGGTTAAAAAGTATGCCCAACCAATGTTTGAGTTATGTACTCATGGAATCTTTGTCCCTCAATTAGCGTATTAGACTTGCATTCTCTTTAACAAAAAGGATATTATTTTTTAATCAAGAATGGATACGGATATCATTTAATCAACCAGAATCCGCACGAAAGTTTTGAAAAACTAGATCGAGAACCAAACCTAAAAAACCATTCAACCAAACCCTAGGATTGAGTCATAAGAACACTATTAGAGAATTAGTGTAAATATTTTTTAACCAAGTATGATACTTAAGATAGTCAAACCTATCATTATCCAGTATTTTATTTCACCCAACTCTCTTAAGTAGGCCAATTTACTCTTGCTTTTTACTATGATCCAATGATCATCAAAATTTAAACCAACAACTTATAATATTAGAATAAAATGTACTAATTTTATCAACTTCATTGAATTGACTCGATTAATTATGGGCCATCCTTGACATTTAATAGATGAAAATCCGTTGAAATCTGTCTAATTATAGGTATACTCTAATCTGTATGACAAACGGTTAGGTCCAATTTCCACGCCAATTTAAGTCAATTGTGCCCACACCACACCCTTCATTATTTGATTTGCATCTACCCCATTCTCAATAGTCAACAACCAGCCAACGCAATAACATATATAACCAGCCAACGCAACAACACTATTGCTTGCTTCTCTCTTCTTTTTCTTTTTCCGTGAATAAAATAAAATTCACCAATTTTTTCCTTCTTCCCAAAAAAAGACAGAGAAAGAAGAGAGAGAAAGACGCCAGAAAATGGTGCATCCAATAGTAGAGGCGAATGAGAATAGCCCTTTCGGAAACCTCACACCCACCGAGTTCTACGCCCACCACTCAGTGAGTCACTCGTCCGAGTTCACCACCAACTCGTGCGGCCTCAAGCTCTTCACTCAGTGGTGGACCCTACTTCTCTCTTCTCCTCCGATCGGAGTAATCTGCATGGTTCACGGGTTCACCTGCGAGTCAAGCAGGGCAGTTCAGTTAACCGCGGTTTACTTCGCCAAAGCTGGGTTTATTGTGTGCGCAATCGACCATCAAGGCCACGGATTTTCCGATGGACTTAAAGCCCACATTCCCAATGTAAATTCCGTCGTTGATGACTGTGTTGTGTTCTTTGACAAATTTCGTGAACGTCACGTGCCCCCATCAGTTCCGTCATTTTTGTATGGGGAGTCGCTGGGTGGGGCCATTGCGCTGCTCATCACGCTTCGACAAGCGGGCACGGATGGGCCAAGGTTGGAGTTTGATGGGATGGTGTTGAGTGGGGCGATGTGTGGGATCAGCAACAAGTTTCTTCCGCCATGGCCGTTGGTGCACTTCTTGGGTTTGCTGGCTGCTCTTGTGCCTACTTGGCCTGTTGGTTTCACTCGCGGCTCTATTGCTCAGCGCTCTTTCAAGGTCAGCTTACAATGTTACATGGTTTTATGGATGTCGGCTAGTTTAACTAACAGAGTATATAGGAGTTGGAATCAGAATTATTGTATGCTTAATTATTCTACATATACAATAGTCTACTAGTCTTTTTGCTTGTTGGAATAATAATAATAATAATAATAATAATAAGAAGAAGAAGAAGAAGAAGAAGAAGAAGAAGAAGATAATAGGGGGAGGTTGACCTTTGTACTCAACTAAAGTGGGAATAACAAGTTTGAAAGATCATTTGACTATCCATATGAGGGTGAATAAGATCTGTCTAGAGTTGGTCAAGAACTTATGAACAAATCTAAGGGTGTATTTAGTAGGGGAAAAATTATTTTCTTATTTTTACATCGTTTGGTAAAACAAGGAGGGAAAAATTATTTTTAAGAGAAAATCATTTTACCCCATTTGAAGGAAATTGTTTTTCCTTGAAAAAGTAGGAAAAATGATTTTTTAAGCCCAATTTTCGTTTCCCAATTTTGTCTCTCGCTCTAATTTTTTTTTAATTGTGTCTAAAATCACTCTATTTTCACTCTCATTTTGTCTTTCATTCTTCCCCTCTTCTTCATGTTCATCATTTTCATCGATGACTTCCATCGTCACTATCTGCAATTATTTCTTGAATTCTCTAATCTTGTTACCGCTGCCCTTTTGAGAACTTCGAAATCTGAGACACTCATCGTTTCTCCGTTCGCCATTTTCTTTAATCTGAATTTAATATCGCCCAAAGTCAACTAGGTCATCCTTGGGAATGGTGAAAAAATTGATATTCATTAATGTTGACTATCTCTTTTTCTGTGCTTATTACTGAGTATATTTCTTACTAATATTTTGAGTTCGATTTTGAAGAGGAGCAAGAAACAGAATTTATTAGTTGGGTCGGGTCAGAGCAGTGAGTAGGGGAGGATGTTGAGGGTAAAAAGAAATGAAGTGAGGGCGGGGGGTTTATTCTATCAAATAGCAAAAAATGAAGTGGAAAGAAAATGGTTTCTATTATACCAAACAGCTGAAAATGTAACTGAACAATCATTTTTCTTTGAAAAATATTTTTCATGGAAAATAATTTTCTGAAAAAATAATTTTCCCCCCTACCAAACACAACCTAAATTCAAATTAATGAGTTTTAAATATTGCACTAGTAATCAGCTGAGGTATGAGTCCTAAAAAATGTACATCCCATCTCAAACCTAGCCCGGAATCTTGAACAATGGCATCACCGATGTTGATTTTTTTTTTCCAGGTTTTTGAAGAATTAAAGGTGTAAGGTTCTATTTTTTTTTTGGTTGGAAAATATGGGTTAGGAAATGAGTGAAGTTAGTTGAAATTGATAGAAGTGGGTTGAATTTGATTTTTTTTTATTTTTGTTGAATTGAGTTGAAGTGGGTTGAAGTTGAAAGAAGTTATTATATTTTTTATACATGATGGATAGAATTAGGTTGAAGTTGGAATTTTTTTTATTGAAATGTGCTGAAGTTGGTAATTTGGAATTTACCAACTAAAAGAACAGACCTTAAGTGTAGCTTTTTAACATAATATATTGAGACAGACTATAATACGAAAACAAAAATAATAAAGGCCTAAGTAATTACAAGACACACAAAAAAGAAAAGAAAAAGAGAAAGGTACTTACGATTGACAATAATGTAGGTGGAATGGAAGCGGAAGATGGAGGCTGGAGGGCCCAACACGTATCGAAAGTGGCCGAGGGCGGCCACAGCCCATGCCCTAATGAGGGTAAGTGAAGAGTTGAAACGCAGGTTTGAGGAGGTCAATGTGCCATTTCTGATAGTCCACGGTGGCGATGACGCCATCTGTGACCTTGCCAGCGTGGAGGACTTGTATCGTCGAGCTTCCAGTAAGGATAAGACCTTGAAAATCTACCCGGACATGTGGCACATGCTGGTTGGCGAGCCTGATGACAACGTGGAGCTTGTCTTTGGTGATGTCCTAAACTGGCTCAAAACTAGAGCTCAACGCTTCACGCCCACAACTTAGTTAGTGCCTGATTATGATATGTGGGCGTTAAGAATAGAGGCGAGGCAATTGTCTATGCTTGTAAAAACTAAGAACTTACCAACGTATCAAACTATATAGTATATATTGTCTGGATAGTTTTCAGGATTATCTTTATATCAACGTCCTCATGTTAGACGTGCAACATTAAATATGAATATATAATAGATCAACATTTGGGACATTTTAAGTTAGAAGTACATGAGACATTGCCTAGTGTAACAAATTTGGTTTCCAATTCGATTATGGCATCTTATATTATTGTTTTCTCTTAGAATTGCTTTCTTTTCTTCAATAATATTATATATGTGATTAAAGAAAAAATGCTATATGTTATGATATAGATCCATAACATATGTTTTATTGGGTGATCCAAATTAAAGTTTCATAAGTTGAAAAAGTGAACGAATACAAGTTTTAAAGAAACTTTTGGTTATACAACAGCATGAAATTCAAAAATATGAAATGTAAATTGGAGATAATCCAGACTCCCTTAACCACGAAAACAGAAGGGGGGGGGGGGGGGGGACACCCCAGCCAACGAAGTCATGAAGAACCTTCGCTAGCGTGTACGTCAAAACCCGAGGTACCTCAGAATGAGTGCTATGGTCACAAGAATTTCCTGTGGTTGAATTTCAACTGCACAAAAACAGAAAAACTCAGATCTAATGCTTGCTTACATACAAGTACACTTAAATCCTGTTACTGAGGCACAATAACTATAATTAGATCATCAGGACCGCGACCACCACCACCACACTTCAGCTCCATACACCTACAAGTAATTACAAGCAAACAGCCCAATACACCCAAATTCTTGGACAAAGACTGCTCTCACCAAGAGATACGGTGAAACAGATACTTCCATGGGTTAAACCAAATTTTTGATTTCACCATTTCGCTATTGCGAGGTGACATCACTCAAAAACGTCTTCTACAATTTGGTTTAGAACAAAGACAGGCGAATCCTCTAATCTTGGTGGAGTTGCTCGGCTGGTGGAGGAGCAAAACGAGCATTCCCAGGCTGTGCCATGACAACAGGCTCCTCTGCAAACAACGCCTTGATCACAGAGGGAGTTTTAAGAGGCCGGCGGTCAGTCATCCTGGGATATACATCTTCCAGGAAGTAATATGCATGCCCAGCAATCATTCCCTGTAACCCCAAAAATATACATGAGCAGGAATTAAACAAATATGTAGACCAAATTCATCGATCAATGCAGAAAGCCTTGCAGAACTAATGTGACATAGTGGTTGAATCCTTAAGTAACGAATAATGCTATTCTTGCCTGATGTTAACTTCATTGCACCGCTTTTTTGGGGGGTTAGATGGGGAGATTTTACACACACATCACCCACGGAGAATCGAATCAGGGTCTTTCTTGAAGAAACCAGACTTCCTACTACCAGATTACACTAGAAGGAAATGCATTTTCTACTTCATAACTGTTTCAAGCCTCAAGATAATCCAATGTGAACCCAATATCCAAAACAGACTCCCTAATGGCCAGTCAACTTTGGCCTGTCAAGGAAGCTAACGGAGTCAGCTTAAAGCATTTTCTTCACCTGCATACTCAGGCAGACTAAGTCAAATGTCCTCCTAAATTATCCTCTATCCTCTTACTAAGATCACAGTGGAGTGTTGGACAACCAACATCTTTAAGACTAGGGTCAACACATCTCACAGCGCAAGAGTAAGCATACATCTTATGCCTTCTCCCATCACTCAAAACTTGTATAAACCAGAGACCAAGGTGAAACGAAGAGTGAGTCTGCTAAATCAAGGAGTTGGACATGTGCCTTTGAAAAGAGTGTCCAACAGCTTGGGTGTACAACACATGTTGGACATGGATCCACCAAGTCACAGATTGAGTCCGTGCTTCATAGCTCAGTACCACTAGAGCAAAAAAAAACACAAAGTATGAGAGGAAAAATACCAGTAGATCAACCCAGGGACTGGCACCAACAAGGATAGAGAATCCCAAAAGGACCTAGAATTAGAGAAATGAAGTTTGCATCAGATAAATTTTTTTTTCCATCAATAAAAGAAAGGCTCATCAAGTTCAGCAGAGACCAAATGATCTCTTACCCATGGTAAGTAAGCCGCTGTAAAGGAAAAGAGACCCAAGAAACTCATAAGGATATGAGGATTCTGCTTGCTCCACACATATACCTGATCAAATGAATGAGAAAAGGTGTTCAAGCACAAATATAAGTCCCAGAACAAGATAGAACAAACAAGACAGATGGAACTAACCATCATGAATGTCAGAGAATTGCTGAGGAATATGATTCTCGCAAAGGATTCAGAGACATATGGTATCATTCCACCAATAAGAACAATTCCGGTCAGCACACTGGCCCCAAATAACAGCATATAGAAGAAATCTGCGGTCCTCCCCCGGAAAGAGTTCTCCTCAAGAAGTTTGCAATATCGGCCAAGAAAGAACATGTGGAAAAGGAAGTCCAAGTCTATCAACAAGAGAAGAATATTACAGTAAGTAAAATAACCTAGTATGCAGATGAAAGCTTTGGCATTGCCAGGTGAAGTCAATTTGTTCAGAAAAAAATATTTGTCAAAAAGGTAAAGTCAGCTATCATATTGAGCATCCAACAGAACCAACAATTTAGCCTGCCACAAATCTATATGAAAAATCCAACACATGTCAATTCCACAAGAGAGTCGGAACAATAGCAAACTAAGCAATGTTATCAAGTATCTCAAAGTGCGCAACACAAAGGTTCAGGCTCACGCTCACGCATAAGCCCGCATGCACGCATACATACAACTCCTCCAGGTATAGGGAACAATCATTCACGGCATGGACCAGTAATACCAGAAGCGTGGGAAGAATAGCAGGTTAATCTATGTAGCAAAGTATCATAGGATAGAGACAATAATAGAAAATACACTTTGAAGAACTTGCTTATTACTACAGCTTTGATAACCTTGGGGGGGGGGGGGGGTTGATATTTTCACCTTATGGATCAATAATTACAGATTCCCTACTTCAGTTTGGTCATATGGCTCATATTTCTCAGAATCTGGAAGGCAGAAGGGCTTCCGCTTAATTATTTATTTATTTTTTGAGGATTCCCTACATGTTTGGAAGGCAGACAGGAAATCGTCCCAGCAATTTCTCCCATTCTTAACTTCGCAGTTCAGAGATCACCCATCAAAATGTCCCCCCCTAACCCCCATTCAAAATCTTGCAAGTTACACGTTTTAAATTCATAAGGATAAAAGAACCATAAAACTGGGACTCAGAACTACGTAAGCAGTTGCAAGACATCAAACAAACAGTGCAGCAGGAATGAAACAAATTTCATTGAAAGATTGATCAGAACTCACAACCCAACAAAGGAAGCAGCTATAGACCTGGCAAACAACTCGATAAGTTGGGTCCCAATCAGTTTGCTCTCAGATTAGTTCGGAACAGGCCGATGGAATATATGGATCAGTTATGAAATGGATCAATGCAGGCATGGGTCAGACTCAAGTTTATAACTGGTACAATTACTGACGCATATCAAAAAATATACACTTGATATTGATCATCTAAGGATTAAGTTGAAATCAAGCTGCCTTCAAATTTGGTTTTAGAGTTTTTGCATTGGGCAATCAGGTTGGGGATCAGTTTCGCGAGGTTTAACAATATCCATTACCCAGTCACAGTACATGAATCAGCAAATATTATACGTAAATACGTCAAAAAAAAAAAGAAGAGAAAACAAGTAATTTTACCCATTTTCCGGAAGTACAAGAAATTTGTGATAAGTCGCCAAAACTGATATTGTTTCATCACCAGTTTAGGATTCAAGTACAGATTATATGGGGAGATTATCTGCAAAATCAGCACAAAGGGTGCGTGAGATCATTAGAAGGCATTTGCGACAAAAGTAGTATTGAACTTAAGAAATTCTGGCAGGTCAATCTAAAGGACATTCAACTGTAAATTCATAAAATTCTTGCTCCTATTTTCTGTTTGCAATATTTTAGTTTTTGATACAACGAATTTTTTGAGAAGGGCAAAGCGAGATATAGTCTTCATTACTGTGCTGATTATTACTTTCTGGAAGCAATAAACTTACACCCTGAAAACAAACGAGCATCATTTTTTCTCTTTTTTTGTTTGGGGGGGAGGTGGAAGGAGGAGCAACTCAAATCTAAAACGTGCCGCATCCACGGACTATAGAAATTGCTACATTTTCCATTTTTACCTTGCAAAGTACGTAGCTTCAGGGGGGGAAAAAGAGGGCTTAAAGAGACTTTAACTCCTATACAAATTGCATGTATTAACCCAAAAGGCACTTGATAATCAAAGGGAATAAATCAACAAGGTGGTTCTTGTAGAATTAAAATAGCACTCAAGACGCTTAGTGGAAGGATGCAAATACAAAGTGGGGCAGGGCTGCACTAGTATGGTCTTAAGTGAGTCAAACACTAAAGATCCGAGAAACCAACAATCAATCAAACTCTTATGTTATGTTTGAGCTTCCCTAATACTAACAAGATCACATCTGGCACCCCTTCAATACAAAATCTCAAAAATACTTCCTTCATTGAACTATGAAGTATAAACCTTGGAATAGTTCCTCAACACTAAGCAGGGCAATACGCAAAGGAAAGTTAGCCACATTTAGATGCCATCCGCAGTCTTTGATTAAATTAAATAAGTTGCCTTGACATGATACATACTCCCTGACATATGTTTCAAAGGTCATCCATTTTTCCATGCTATATAATTGTTCAACAAAATTGATCAGGATAATTCCTACAGGAGTACCAAGGTCTTCTATTTGCAGTTTCATATCACTAGATAAACTTATATTAATATCAGCAAAGTAGGTAACTAGATAAGGTTAGAAGATCAAGACACAGCTTACTGTTCATTGGTGTACAGAGAGACAATGACAGGAGAGAGCTCACAGAGGACAGGGCTAATTACTATTGAAGGGATCCAGCATCCATCAATAACCAAAATACAGCTAAGCAAAGAAAAGGCAGTTGAATAAATCTTGGACCCTTTTTTTCTTGTTCTCTCTTTGCGCAAACATTTTATGTGAGTCAAGGGTGCTCCATTCATCTAACACTCTGATGTGACCGGTGTTTGAGTGATGGGTACTCAATCAACCTTATCATTGTCATTGCCTGGCTCTTAATGCTACACAGGTTTTTAAGATGCCAATGGAAAAGAAAGAACATTCTAGAGTCTGCACTGCTAAGAAATATCTACGGAATGGCCAAAATGTCAGCATTCATGAGCTTGTCATGCCTTTTACAGACAAAAATGCATCACAGACAAAGATGCCCTAGCACAAGTGATTTGATAATTTCTTTTACGCTGACGCATAAATAAGGCAGTCGTATGAATCCTTTCCATGATATCGAGGTCGTTTTGATTGGATCTCTCATAAGGGTCGAAAGCAGTAAACATCTTTTACTAATTTCTCACAAGTTTCATAGTTAAACTATCTCACCTAATATAAACCCTCGCTACAAAATTTCTTTTTTTGGAGCTGATTGACAAACAACAGTTAATGTGTCATCTTTATTAGCTTGGTTCTGATCAAGCCTCCTCTCCATCCCTTGTGTTAGGAAGATAGAGTGACCATTACATATTTGGTTTGAAGATAGGAACGGCCTACAAACAGCAAAGGAACTCCAGAAGGCAAGTCAAAGATAAAACTCTCAGTTTTGTACCCATTTTTCCTGTTAAGGCCACAAGTTCTCTTATAGGATTCAGTATCCCTGATTCCCAATAGTTCTTTTAACATTAACATCGTCATTTGATACAAAATAAGGAGCTAACCAAATTCATCAATGCCATAATAATTAATAAACTAAAACCCATTAAGAAACTATCATTTCACTCGCTAAGTTGCTATGAACTCCAGAAGCACAATTTTCAATGATTAATACTCGTAGCTCCTACATCAACCTAAAACAAACCATAAGCCCCCTAAGATCTTATCTATTCAGAGCTCCCAAAGTTCCAACAAATGAATCTCATCTGATAAAAATACATATGCCGTAAAACCAATCCCTAAATCTGAATCCAATTGATACATCCAAAATCAAGCAAACCCTAAAAGCTATTTTTAACACAGATGCCATAAGACTGACAGTCGTAGACAAAATCCCACCAAACTAACAATAAAACTTGAAAATTGAAGGCATTAATCGATCAAAAGAGAGCAATAATGAACGTACGTCAAGGGAACAGCCGACGGTGGTGATAACGGCGGCGGTGAGATAGGATCGAGTGATGATGGGCATCTGCTTGTACCATTCTTCCACCGCCTGCGCCATCGAATCAACGCAACCCCGACAACCCTTGATCGATGGATTCGATGTGTGTGAGAGAGACAGAGAGAGAGAGGTCGTTGGGTGGGAAGGAGGACTTGAATTGAAAAAGGTTGGCATCAGATTTGGGGGGCCAAATTTGATAATTGCTGAAATTTAAGGGGCGAATATGTAATATAACATTGTCCAGATTATTCATAGGTGACATCCAATCTACCAACCATGCCGCGAGTACATTCTACGCACCAATTGTAACCCGCGTTTTTGTTTTAATTAGCCTTTTTTTGTGTAAAACTTGTAATATACATAAACTCTGACCTTGAAACACCCATTGAAATATTTGAGGTTGCCCATGGAGAAAAGTATGCACAAAGGACTATAAGGACCAGGATGGATGGAAATTATTTATGGACGATTTTTTTTTAAATCAATGAGACAAAAAATGGTACAACGATTAGCTCAGTAGGGTGTTTTAACTTATTTATGATTTCAACATTAAATATGAAAAATCATATCATCAATTCATCATGTCCATTTATGTATATATTTTTTAGTTTTGAAAATATGATCTTGAGATACAATAAATAAGGTGAATTTCTAAAAGTTAGTTGAAAAGTTAATCTCTTAAGAGATATAATAATTTTTTAATAATTACAATATATTTAAAACTATTATTATTTGTCATCCTAAAAAAACTGTGTTTGCTAATATACTGATTTGATGAGTGGCAGTTTCTATTTAAAGTTTGATATATATACATTAATCTCATTAATTTGTTGTATAAATGCCAGACTTTTTTTAGACAATAAATGGTAGACTTATTAACAAAAATTTACCCATGTGTGAGAAACTCTATGACAAAAATAAATAACATGATATATGGAGTACCGAGTATTTTTAAGGAAAACATTTTAAAATAGTTTGTTCATAGCACATCAAAGGAAACTTATGAGTTGTATTCGATCTAGCTAGGATTATATTTATATTATAATTATGGAGTAGTTTTATAATTGATATAATAATCGAATGATTGCTTTTTTGCTACAACTTTAAGAAATAAATAAATTATGTGACATTTTGCAAAATTTTTCAGCAAACACTTAGGCAGAAAATGTATGTAAGCATATTTAAAAATTAAATTTTAAAAATAGTTCATGTATAGGGTATGTTCTTTTCACTATTCTTTTCTAATTTACCAACTTCAACCCACTTCAATAAAAAATACCAACTTCAATCCATTTCAACCAACTTTAACCTATCTATTTCAAAATTTTATTCTCACTATTTTAACCTACTTTAACCAATATACCAACTTCAACTTACTTTAACTCACTTCAACTCACTTCAATCAACTTCAACCAATTCAACAAAAAATACCAACTTCAACCTACCTTGATCAATTTGACCTTTTTACCAATCCCAATTTACCAACAAAAAGAACAAACCCATAGTATGGGTTTTAAAACTAGTATGACTTTAACAATGAGTACGGAAGTTATGTACATACGGAGTTTGCCATTAGCAAATGGAAAATCCTCAAGGTATAGGTCACGATTTAAGTATTAGGAATTTAAATTTGAGCCAAAAAGTAGAACATGAAATAAGAACATATTTGTAATGTAGGTATCAACTAATACAGTTGATAAATTATTGAAAAGTTATCGACACATACCTATATTTAAAATTTGTCTACATGGACATATCTATTTATAGCTTAGGGGTTGATTGGCCTCAAAAACTTGAATTAAATGAAATCAGATAATGGTATCTGGAGGGTTGAATATAGAACTTGAATCCTTTTTTTAATTATCTGGTAAATAATTGGAATGAAATCATGTTTCAGTCCTGACTGTTTGGTTGGTACTTATGGAATAAAATGGAACATGTTTTTATTTTGAAACTATTTTATACCATTGTAGGTTATATTTATTTTAATTTAATAGTTGCTTTTATAAAAAATGAAGCTTGATACCTCACTTCCTAATAAATTGTGATTTATATTGTATGTTGAATTAATGATTTTTGCAATTTTGGGTTTTTTGAGCATTTAATTATTTTTATTTGTGACATAAGATATTACTTTTGTATTTAGTGAGAAATTATAATTTAGGGGTAAAACTATTACATCAGACCTCCCATACTCCATCTAATGGCATAATTTTTAGGGTATTGCATTTGGAATTGGTTTTGAACTATCGAAAAGAGTTAAAAAATGTTAACAAAAACACAATAGTCAATAGATATATGTACAAGATTTAAAAAAAAAAATAAAAAAACCTGTGCAATGGTACGGGCACAAGCAGTACAACATAAATTCTATGATAGTTTTGAATATATATATTTTTTAAAAAAACTAATCCTTTGCTTTCGTAATTCAGCTTTAAAAAAAAAAAAAAATAGCTTCACTCTTCCAAAAAAGGTCAAGTCATCAAATTTTTAAATGCGAGACTGTAAAATA
Organism: Selenicereus undatus; assembly: GCA_017589665.1. NCBI lineage: Eukaryota > Viridiplantae > Streptophyta > Magnoliopsida > Caryophyllales > Cactaceae > Selenicereus > Selenicereus undatus. Next base: position 4,769,272 of record JACYFF010031959.1, read on the forward strand.
AAAGTTGCATTATTTAAGAATTCGTAAGGGGTGTCTAGTCAAGTAGTAGCCATTAGGTGATGGAGGCTCACATATCGCCCTTTCTCAGTTTGGTGTAAGGTCAGAAATTGTGAGGTCCAAGGCCTACGGATTATGGGTTTGGTAGAGCACCGACATCCTGGTACGAGGATTATTCCTCCCCAAAATATCTACAGATGAATACATAATCTTGCATAAAATCCTCTCAATAAATATTGAATTTGTGTTATAATAACTGTTCTTTTTTTAATAATTCAAAATAAGGTATTTTCTTACTTTTATTAATGCCAAAAAGTTTTCTTTTTGGTAAGGATAATATAAAACACAATATTTATCTATGTTGGAAAAAAAATATAGCACAAATGGGTTAAATTCAAAACACAATATCGTATCAATTTGTACATCAATTTTCCTATTATATTATACAGTAGTTCACTCATTTTGCAATACAACATAATTTCAAATGCAAAGCAAGACGTAAACAAATAGCATATCATATAATCTATCCAATTCGTAGTAAATGAAACCATCAGAAAAAAATAATAATAATAATTTCGAATTTCCTTATTCAATATATTTTATTAATGACGACCGGCTTTAACCCTCAAATACGTCATCGCACCATGGATTTCACCTTTTATGTAGTCATAACTGTGTCTTGAAGAAACCATTGGCACAAGCTTCCTTTCGTACTGTGATTAATATGCACCATCTTAATCGATTTTTTTTTAGTCAAATCGAAGACGCAAAGCAAGGGAGGGAATTAGTTTTCCGTTCAGAGAAAGGTTTAGACATTTGATCACGACATTTATGTTGTTAATCAACGCAATAAGGAAGAAAACGCAGAATTTTAAGCAATTTTTTCAAGCTGCTCTTGCAGTGACCTCAAGCCTATGAGCTAAAAGAGCAGGATCAACGTGAAACTCCCTTCTTGGCACAGTTATTATGAGCACCCCATCTTCATATCCTGCTGAAATCCCGTCTACATCGACCCTTCCTGGAAGCCGAAACTTCCTCATGAACCTCCTCGAAGGGGCCAAGGATTCAACAATGGCTTCTGTTCTGATTATCAAGTACGTTGAGTCTTCCGCCTCCACCTTGATCTCTTCTTTCCTCACCCCTGTCACAAAGCAACAAGGAAATTTAATTGCAATACTCTTTTTTTGGGTGTGAAGTAAGGCATAAAGGCTCTGGTCTTTGGTAATAACTGTTTGATATTGTATCATGTTGGGCTTTATGGCCCAAAATCTCGAGTTTTGGCACTGGGTGACCATGCTGCATGGGCACGGGCGTGCTGCGTCGAAGAAGACCGAAGAACGGAGCGGACAGCAAATCGGCACGGGGTGCCCGTGCCATGAGGCACGGTCGTGCCACCTGGCACGACCGTGCCAGGGCGCCGCCTTGAGATTGCGGCTAGGGTTCGCGTTGATGTCGGTTTTTGGAAGGTGGCGGCTAGGGTTGTCAAGGGGGAAATCCTACCCCACAGACCCTATATAAAGGGGGTCGAGGACCTTGTTTAAAACACAACAACAAAAGGAATATAAAAAACACATTGAGAGAGTAAGGTTATTTGAGAGAGAATACAATTGAGAGTATTGTAATTCTGCTCTTGATCACTGAAGTGATTGTGGTGTAATACTCTTCTCGTAGTGAAATTTGTCGGTGTGCTGTCGCCGTCCGTGGTTTTTTTCCCACATTGGGTTTCCACGTAAAAATTCTCTGTGTCCTTTATTCTTTTCATTGTTGTGTTGTATTTTTGGTTGAATTCTGTTTGCGTTGTCACATCCTATTATCCTGAATTAATTCCTAACATATCAGTTGAGCTAACTAACTCGCACAATTGTTACATTAATTTATAGATGCTAAATCGCAACGAGACTCGCAAAATTGAACAGCATCCACTTACCCAAATGGTTGAAAACCAAACTCGATCATAGAGCCGGAATAGTCTTACCAACCGAATAGAAATATGACCCTACTCGCTATTTCTTAAAGTGGATATGATCCGACTCAAAATTAAACCAACCCAAGTCCAAGCCGAATGACCCATTTTCCAGTCAGCCTCCCATGATCGAGGGAGGATTTTTTTTTGGGGAGGGGGGGGTTGATACCTGGAAGATCAGCAGAGTAGATGTGGGAATCAGGGGTCTCTCTCCAATGAACGTAGTTCTCTGGGACATGGTAGTAATGCAATAACATTGATGGGTTGAAGACAGGCCAAAGGGTATGGCTGGAGGGGTGAGATCTCCATTTTCTTAGGGGAGGAGAGAGAAAAGTGTGATGCTAGTGTAAAAAGAGAGACAGATACAGGGAGTATGGTGGGTCTCTCTTGAGCAACAGGGCACTCCTACAGCCACTATGGTGCCTTTTATAGGCCTTTTTGCGGGTTTTGTGGCGGTAAAGTTGGTTTGGTTGCATCCCTCAACCCCATTCCTCCTTTTTGATTTTTCTTTGGGGGGGGGGGTGGAATTCCCAATTTATTTAATTAAAAAAATAGAAGCCTCAGCTATGGGGAAGATGTTACTTAGGGTTGAGAGTTGAAAGAGTCGGGGAAGGTGAAAAGACGTAAATATCCCTAGATTGTTTTCTGAGAGAAGTTGGCACGTGTACTTGCAGT
>JACYFF010031959.1:4776906-4801421 GCA_017589665.1 Selenicereus undatus
CCAGAAATAAGAACTTAGAAGTGTGAATCTCTAACATGATTTTACAGCGAAGGTAAAGATTTTACTTCCTTAACACAAAATATTTCGTGTTTCCATTAAAAATATTCACTTTATCAAATTAAGAAGGAATCGCACGCACATTACACATTGCATCTCCTAAAAATCAAAATAAGAGGTCAAAGATACTTATCATCTGACTCTGACTACTCATTATTCGGCCCAGATTGAGGCCCATATATAAAGATTATCAGGCCCAGACTTCCTAATTTTTTTAAAAATATCAGTCGCCCACCTATTTATTCCTCTCCTATGAGGTGCCTGTTTTCAGTCGCCCTCCTTACATTCTTTCCCATCCCTTTTTCTCTCTCCTAGGGTTTTCTTCTTGCTCTCAGCTTCGACGACGATGATGCAACAACCAGGCATGGCTGCTCCACCCCAACCTCAGCCTCCCATGGATCATCAACATTACCAGCATCAACAATATCAACATCAACAACATCAACAGCAACAGCAGCCATGGATGATGATGCCTCATCAACAACAGCAACAGCAACAGCAGCAGCAACAACAACAGATGTGGGGCCAACAGCCTCCTCAGTACCATCAGCAGCCTCAATCGGCGGCGGCGGCGCAACCGACGAGCGCCGATGAGGTTCGCACCCTTTGGATCGGAGATCTCCAGTATTGGATGGACGAGAATTATCTCCGCGATTGCTTTGCTCAGACTGGCGAGGTATATTCAAGTCAAATTTTATTTTCGTCGTTGATTTGATGAGTCAATTTTTATCTCGTTCAATGATCTGAATTATATTATATGCATTTTTAATTTTTGGATATCTAGGTGCTGCAGCTGACAATCGTGTTTAGGACTTAAGGTTTTTGGAATCTTGAATTGTTTGTCATGACGTATATAGGAAGTTAAGGATGAAGTTTGATTTTCAAGATGTTCTGATCTACGCTGTGGATGGATGTTCTTGTGGCGGTTTTGAATGATGGTGATTTGACCTTCACTTTTCAGTGCTAAGAGTGATTGATGGGGTCCAGATTGGGATTTGTTACCGATAGTTTGGAAGTTTTTGGATTAGTTTATCAATTGCTGAGGATCTTCATGTAGTTCTTGTTATAATTATAAAATCATTTTAGTTCAATTCTAATATTGGGCTGAAGGATATTAAGACTTAAAAATAAATCTTGAGAAAGGAAAATGTGTACTTGAGCTATTAGCCTATTACCAACCTCACGGCTTTATCTTGCAATTATGATACAAGCTTGAAGGGGTGGTATAGATAAACAATGGAATTGGTGGAGTCGAAGTTGGGGATGGGAAACGGGGGAGGACAATTAAAACCTTTGGTGATTTGGACTTGACGTTTATGGGACATAGGGGAGCTCAGTAGTTAAATCATTGTGTTTAGTGCACCGTTTCTCTAAGTGAAGCTTTTGCCAGCTAACCCAGTGTACCTCAAGCACTTGCTCTTCTTTTTTTCCACTTATAATTTCTGGGCTTTCATCGTAGAATTAATACCTTTAAGTCTGTAACATTTATTCATTGATTTGAGTTAGGTCCTAAAACCATGTCCCGAAAACTTGTGGGGATGATGAGTAAAGTGCTAATTGAGATTTTTCTCCTCTAGAAGCTTTTCTAAAGGCATTAGGCATATATGGTTGTCTGGTAAAAATCGTATCCGATGCTCCTTGGGCTGGTAGATGTCCAAGTGAGATCAAGCATTGTTGGTATTATATTGAATGTAACAAACAGTGGTTTAGTTTATAGAACTACAGTTCTTCTAATGAGATTATTTCTTTTAGTCAGTTGCTTTATCTCAGACTATTCAGCTATTGATTGATTTATCTGTAGTCCCAGCTTTTGGTTTCTACAAGTGTGAGACTTGCAAAATTCAATATGAATATGATGTGAAGTGCATGTCTTTCTGTGACTGAACCATCCTTCTTTGCAGGCTGTTTCTGTTAAAATCATACGTAATAAGCAAACCATGCAGTCAGAGTGCTATGGGTTTGTTGAGTTTAATTCTCACGCTGCTGCGGAGAGAATTTTACAAACTTACAATAACACTCTAATGCCGAACGTTGAGCAAAACTACAGACTTAACTGGGCTTTCTATGGATCCGGGGAGAAAAAAGCTGATGACTCTGCTGACTACACAATTTTTGTTGGAGACTTGGCTGCAGATGTTACGGATTACACATTACAAGAGACATTTAGAGCCCACTATCAATCTGTAAAGGGTGCTAAGGTTGTAATGGATAGGGTCACTGGTAGATCAAAGGGGTATGGATTTGTTCGTTTTGGAGACGAAAACGAACAGTTGCGTGCCATGTCTGAGATGAATGGAGTTATGTGCTCAGGCCGTGCAATGCGTGTTGGGGCAGCTACAAACAAAAAAAATGCTACAGGAACAGGTATTTTACTTTCGTTATTAGTGTATTTAGTTCTCTGTAATTCTCACATCCTTTCATTTTTGCTTGGAGTTGATTGATCATCTGAAATATGAATTTTGCTTCATTTTCCGGTTTATATGTCTCAGATTGAGAGATGACAGTGTACTTTCTGCTACGTATTGGTTTGCCTTAAGCATTTTTAGGCCTCCTTTCCGTTGTACTCTTGAAGATGTGCAAAAATTCAGTTCCAATGCTTTCCTTTCAGAATTTCGGAACAATTGATTCTATTTAAATTTCCAGAACTGAAAAACTTATAGAAATCCCGTTGTCTCAAAGCAGGGTGTCACGAGGCTCTATCGTTTAGGGTCCTGCGACTGATTTCAGCTGAAATGGTTACCCCCTTAGTGCGTGGCCTTGCGTAGGTCAGTGATGTAATAATTTCTCCATTTACCGCAGAAGTATCTACCATTCAGTTTCTTATTTCTTCTCTATTTATTCAGCTGTCAGTTTTGTTCGCTGTACAGGATTCTCTTTCATTTAAGATTTCTCGCACAGTTTCCTTTTTCCTCTTTGATTGTTGTTTGCGTTCTATCTTTCAGTTTCTTACTTTCTCTCTTTCTTATATTTGGTTGCAAGTTTTCTTCAATATAATTTACGTTTCAGTTTTTTTCTTTATTTTATGTTTTTCAGGTTAATTTTTTCATGTTGTTCCCTTGTGCTCTTTTACTTGTTTTTGTATTTACATTTGAGCCTTCTCAGTCCTCACTTTAAGTCTAAGTCTCCTGCATTGTTTTTTTTCACCAATGTCGAGCATAATTTGAGCTTGCCTATGTAGCTTCATTCCTTTTTGAAATTATCTGATGGCTTGTTCCATTAGTGACTGAATTCTTCTGAGAGTTCACTCAAATCCTATTCTTGCCTTTGGGATAGAAAGTGCATCTGTGCATGTGGAAGGCATGTATGATTGGGGGTTCGGTATACCTATTTCCTTCAGTATCGTCCTAATTATTGAGTTGTGAAATTTTCTTCACTACTTGAATAACTGAGGCCTGGTTGTGGAGGGGTCTCTGCTACAGTTCTGTCAAACTCACCTGGTTAGGTGCTTTTTCATTTGTCCTTCACCTTGATTGCAATATCTGCAATATTTTGAGTTGTCTGGGTCATAGAGTTATGGTCAGCTGCCTTTTATCATCCTTTTGAAATTAAACTTTATAATATTGTGGTTGATGTCCTTAATTTGAAAAGTTAATTGGTTGTGCTGCTAGTCACTTAACCTTGACTTTAACTAACAATTTAATACTTCCGAAGCTGTTTCACTTCCTGCTGAATGGTGAACATAAATTTTCCATCCGTCACTTAGAAGGTAAGGCATCTACTGCTTTATGAGCCTGTAAATTTTCCAGTTATGTTCTGGATTCTAACATGAATCTATATTGAACCCATTTGCTTGGCCCTATTCCATTTTCCAGTAAGGGACCAAATGGTATCTAGCAATTGATAATTACGGATGAAGTTATCTTCTATATCAAATTTTGAGCCCTAGGTTGGAGTATCTCATTTTCCTATCATTGCTGTCTTTACATTTTGTTGTCAATTATATTGTCCATATTTTATTTTGTGGAAGATTCTTTTCACTGCATGATTTCTAAAATTTTCAGTTTGTTTGAATTTGATGTGATGTTGCTAATACTTGATGTTTAGTCATCTTGTTTATCCTTTGCCATCCATCCCTTACTGAACCTCAAGTGTCAAAAAATCTTTGTTCTGGTCTTTTCTTGGTTTGTCCTCATTGTTTTCTCTTAAACGCAGCTTCTTACCAGAATACTCAGGGAATCCAGAATGACAGTGATCCAAATAATACTACTGTGGGTACTTTTCTTAAGGGTTTTCATTTATATTTTTACATGATGTTCTCTTAAATTCGAAATTTGCTCCAGATATTTGTGGGCAATTTGGATTCCAATGTGACTGATGAACATTTGAGACAAACTTTTGGTCCTTATGGGGATTTGGTCCACGTGAAAATACCAGTGGGCAAACAATGTGGATTTGTTCAGTTTGCTAACCGGTATGCAATTTTGGCGACAATTTATAATTTCAAGAGGAACCCCTTTACTCATGACATATGCTTTGCTGATTCTATGATATAATGATTCTGTAGAACTTGCGCTGAGGAAGCGTTAAGGGCCTTGAACGGTATGCAATTAGGTGGAAGAAATGTCAGACTCTCTTGGGGCCGTAATCAATCGAATAAACAGGTGCAGATTTGTTTTTCCTGTTTGTTGTTAGTCACTATACGGTCTTTTTATCATGTGTTGAATTGTTTTGGTTGGTCCTATTCAGCCTCAAGCTGATCAGAACCAGTGGAACAATGCTGCTGCTTATTATGGATATCCCCAAGGATATGACCCCTACGGTTATGCAGCCGCTCCTCAAGACCCAAACATGTACTATGGTGGCTATCCTGGATATGCTGGTTATGCAATGCCTCAACAGGCCCAGTTGCCAGTTCAACAGCAGCAGGTTAGATGATGCTTGGTTTTAAAGCATTTCCAGTCTGGGGATGCTTAGCTTTTGCGGCTGTGATCTATCGTTTTAACTCATAATAATTAAGAAATTAGCTTGTGGAGTCTAGAAACAGTGCGGCAACTTGGGATGCATCGTTTGCATCCTTGTGACGGATGATGATTTCAGCTTTCTATGGCCTGCTGTTTTATTTGTTAATTATTTTGTTTTCGTCATGAAGATTGGTCATGTTAGTGTTACCTTAAGCTTCCACTAAGCGCATTGGTTTTTGTTTTGTATGTAGTGATCCTCCTGCGATGGGGTTTAAGCATATGAATTTGGGAGCTGCATCATTTCGGCTGAAGAGAGGACCTGTAGAGGTCAAGCTTGCAATGCAAAAATTCTGATTGTAGAATAGTTGAACATCTGTTGTGTGTAAGGCTATTTTTGTCGCTGAGCTTTATGTAGCTTTGCTTTGCTGTGGCTTTATGTGCTAGTATACTTGGAGACTAAACTATCACATCACAAATTATGTGGGAGTTGTGAATTTTGCCTTTTATGGTCTGTTCTTACATGTGCTTTCCGTGGGTTAAGAGACTATAACAAAGGTAATTGTTTGCCAGTTGCCACCTGATTGATGATTTAGAGTGTGGAATTGAATAGCTAATATTGCCATGGATCAGAAAGATCTGTGTTGAATCTAGTTGGAGGATTTGATAAACCCATGAATGGATCACCATCTTCCCAATCATTCCTCCTGTTTCTCCTCCCATGTTACCAACCTTTCTGACCGTCTTCAACATAGGAAGCCCACAAAGACTACTTCTCAACCATTTGAAGAACGTGAACACGTTGAGTAAATGTTAAAGACTGAAAGTGTTTTGATATACTTTGCAATAGTAGGTGTTTTGATAACAATACTTGGCACAAAACTATTGCTAATTTATTAAACGTATGTACAAATGGAAAACCAGAAATTAGCAACTTTTATGCTAACTTCAAGAACAGGGGTGATGCACAAAGGATGTAACAGTTGAACGAGTGACTTATAGGTGTCATTTCTCGACCTCTGCAGGTCTTACATGTACAATGTGTGAACGTTTGTATTCTTACATTTCTTACAAAAAAAATAAATAAATGTACAATATATGAACGTGATACATATTTTAGGTTTCTACAATTCTGTTCCTCCGGCTTTCTGTCTGTCTGACTGGATAGCTGGCGCCCAATTTGGAAAAACAAAACATTAGCCCTCGAGCCCCCCTAGATTATGGAGCGTGATTCTTCTTCCCCTTCTCATCCATGAGAATCCCAATCAATTTGGATACAGAAATTTAAAATGAAAGAAAGACCATAGAATTCAAAATCATTGGGCCTATCATACTGGTTCAACAATTCCAACAAAGATGAATGCCATGTGAATGTATAGTCTAAATGACTTTGAATGCGAGTGACACTTTGATCAAACTGCAAATGCTGCTCACAGAAGTTTGAATTGTTTACAACATAGAAGACCCAGAACCAAAATGTCCCGAACCATCTTTTTGCTGACTTCTTCCCAAGGACAAAACATCTGTCTCCCTAGATTTCCAGTCAATTTGCCTTCTCAAAATTCAGCTTTTGAGCATACTGATTCTAGAACACTGCCACAACTCAGTCTACAATGTCCAACTGATGAATGACACTAAGCTATCTCCATGCAAACTGTACAAAAAACACCACCAGTCATCAAGCAAGATTACTCTGAAGCACAACTCTGGCTCATCTGCTTTCAGCAACAGCCCGACTAATGAATCCCACAGCACCTTCAAGATGGTTTTTTCATGTTCAAGCAGTTGTCAGATGCTTGGCTGAACAATTCCTGGACTTGCTTTAGCTCCTTATCTGGCATGACAAGAAACAAGGAACAAAGCGTTTACTCAAAAATTCAGATCTCTGCTCAGGAAAATTTGTTCACTCATTGGCAAGCCCAACTTAATGCCACACAAGCATGGCTAGATGGACTTTGAAATGGAAAAGTACCCAACATGGGCCCACATGTCATGTTCAGTCATCATTGGAGTACTTCATGCTATCAATCCAATTCGACATGTGAACTGCATGAAATGGATGCTTAAGAAGATATGAAGCATCTGAGTAAATTGTCTATATTAAACTGTATCAATGGCTGCACACCTTTAGTGTTCCTCCCTGTAATGATATTAACGCAAACTCCAATTAAATGAATATATTGAGGTGTATGCGCAATCTCTTTATGCATCACAAATCATTTTTTCCGCCAAAATCAAAGTCAAGTGATTTACTAATCACAAGGAAATAACTGAACGAGTTCTACTAGACAGTCACAAGAAGAGGTCAAACTATGAGCCAAAAAAGCTTGTTCAGCGCCCTAATTGGACATTAATCAAACATGTCCATTACCTGATCCTAAATAGATTTTGGGAAATGGGGTCAGCATCAGGGTTAGAAATACTTTCTTGGAAATTGAGACCAATTAACACCAGAGGCAGCGTGGAAAGTCTGATCTGTTTCTTGCTAGTGATCACACACACACACACACACAGAGAAGGGGGGGGGGGGGTTGGCAGAGCTTGTTACCAGCCGCTTCCAGTTGTCTCTGCAATTCTTGGCCAATGGCATCATTTTCGGCCTGCTCAATAAACAAAAAAGAACAAACTTAGAAGACTGGAGAATTAAACAGATTAGAGTTGACACATAGCAGCTATTGTATCACCTGAAGCTCCGCTATTCTTTCTAGTTGTGCTTCTTCACCTCCCTCGGACAGGGGAAGGGCATTAACTAGAGCATCAAACTGTAGAAGAACAAGTCAGATGATCAATGAATACTGATGCAAAGCTTAGTGGTGAACTAAACAATCATCGGGTCACCAAATAACACCCCCCCCAAACAAAAAAAATCATGATATTTGCAGCTGATCTGAATATCTTGGAGTGGCAACAGTCATTTAGGGTAATATAAAAAGTAAGAACCAACACTAGCATTCTGGGGCATTCTGAAATCATGTTACTGTCATGTACCTAGTATATATGAATAAGATGGGTATTGGTACATATTACTAGTCATCGAAATGTTATAGTACTTAGAGGATGTACAAACTACAAATATTAGTATCAAGAAGAAATCTCATTCTCTCTCCCCTATCCTACTTGTCTATCTGTTCTTCTTCTGCCTCTCTCTTCCCCCTAATTCCCCTATCTTCTTCCCCCTTAACAGTTAACACCCGTCTTCCCCCCCCCCCCCAATGACTCACACTAGTGTCTAGACTTAACCAGGTTATTACAACTGGCATGAGAGCAACCATTTTGCGCCAAAATAAACCTGAAAAGCTCAGACCCATTTTTATACCCATGAGCAATCAATGGGCATGTGCTCAAAGAGAATCTCAAGAAATTGAACTTCCAATTGTGTGAAATCATACATGAAATGCAGAGTCATTTCATCCTCAGAAGAATCTGGATGATTCCCAGCGGATTCTTGAAGTAAATTTCAAGATCAATTATGAGTTTCGATGGAAAACTACAGAGAACAGAACTTGAGAGTTCAAATGTATTGTCACAAGAAGTCAAGTAATTTCGGAAAAATTAAGCTAGCATCTATGGTATGTCCTGTTCCTCAAAATTCTTGATTTGAGATAAATATCTAACATTTTCATGAGAATTAAGGAAGGTAGTCCTCAAATCTTGTGAGAAGTTTCGAGGGCGCTTTCGTTTTGGAGTATTGAAGATGTTGGGCGTGTTCGGTAAAGTTAGCTGTTTTAGTAATGGTTAGCTGTTTTACTAGCTGTTAGCGGTTTTACTAGCGATTAGCTGTGACCTACTAGTGATTAGTGGTTAGCGGTTCAATTAGCGATTTAAAATAAATGCGTTTGGTAAAGGTAGCTGTTGAAGTAGCAGATTTATATAAAATGACTAAAAAGGGCATAATAAATAAAGGTTTTTAGTAAATAAAAAGAAGTTTGTAATTTGCAATGCAACCACTCGGTAAAGGTTCTTAAAAGCTACTTTCATTAGTTTTTGGAAAAAAATACATAAACCTCTAACCACTACTTCAATCGCTACTTTACCGAACACTTTAAGTAGTGGTCCATAACATTTTGACAACTATAAACCACTAACCTCTACTTTAACCTCTATTGCCGAACACACCCGTTATGTGTTCTTGGGATAAATTTCATGCCCACGTCCATTTTCAATATCCCCCCCCCCAGGGGGAGGGGATCGCGCACTGCATTCTCTCCGAGATCAACACATCATAATAGTGTTGTCAGTTGTAACTCATTCCCACAAATGAAGTACTTCAGCAGGTTTGGTTTTTGGGCTGACTCCTGAAATTAGAAGGAATATTAAGCCTGCAATTTGCAAGTTCAAAAGTCGGGTGTGCAACTGGGTTCAGGGGAAAAATATAGTGATCAAGACATCTTGAGTGGAATTATATGAGTGTTTTGGCAGTAATTACGAAGATGGAAATCTTAATATATCAATTGAACTAAAGAGGAGCCCAGGTTACATACTCTGCACGTTCAATGAAATGCCCCATAGATACATGCACACAATTGTGAGAACGCAGAAGATGATCACTGATAAGCTACAAGGAGACAGATAACATGTCCGGATATCTCTCCCACAAGTTCAATAAAACGCCTAAACCAAAAACCATTGTAAACATGGGATGACAATGGTTCCAAATCAGAACAAGCCACTGGAAAATCGATGTTGGAATCTTCGTTACCCCAGCAGACTACATTTTCCTGCCCACAACATGTTCATTTAATCATATTTGTTTATTTCACTTTAGTTCATACCACCAGGACATACAAAGTTTGAAAATTTCACTAGATTTCTCAAATTTTGGGGAGATATACGCTCAAGTTCCATAAGAATATCTGAAATAGGCCCCTTAGGATTATAATGCAGTAAAAGCTGAAATGAAAGATCCTATTATGAATGTCAACTCACCTGCTTAGCAGCTTTGACAAGTGCAGCACTTGCATTCTTAGGCTCTTCTGCAAAATTGGAAGCATCCTGAGTGGGGTTGGCCGGCGGGGGTTCAGGGTAATTAGGAGAGAGACGAACTGGAGGGGCATCTCTTTGAAGGGTTCCGAATGTATTGAATGCAAGATTAGCGATCAAATTAAGCTGTTCTTGGAGCTGAGAAATTATATCCATGCTAAGAATCAATCACAACCCAAAAACCCTGAAAGAATAAAGAGCAGAAACAAATAAATAATTGAATCCAAAAGCAAGTACAATCAATCAATTGCCTGGCTCCACTAATCAATTTATGCTCAAAGATTGAAACTTTCTATCGTAATTTAGGGCAACACATATACAATGGTCGCATGAATTTCAGCCCTACATGCCCAGATTCAACTTCAATGCATACATGTTTGGGAAAATTGAGAGAGTTTGAAAAGGAAAATCCAGGAAAAAAGAGGAGAGAGTATCATATACCAGAAGGTCCCGAACTATGGCAACTGGCAACGGTTCTAGTGTGTCGCGAGCGGCGATTGACACCGAGAGAGAGAGAGAGAGAGAGAGAGAGAGAGAGAGCGAGAACGTCTATAGATCCCCACTGGAGCTCTCTGGAGCAAATTCTTGTTTTTCGAACAGCTCTGGAGCAAATTCCGATATGCTATTTGTGCTTTTCGTTGTCATATGTAAGTATCTGTTATATAGTTACGGAGTTTTTTTCCCTTCTTTTTTGGATTCTCAACCTCATTTTTTTAAAATTTTCATAATCATACCATATGTCAATCAATTAATGATAAAAATTAATTTTAGAATAATTAAGATTATACTTGGTAATAAATTTTAAAATAGTATCTAGTGTTTGAGCAAATCAAAATATTTATTTATATTAGTAAATTAATATTTGGATTGATATTTTTAGTAGCGTAATAATTTAAAAGGTTCAAAATATAATTCTTCAAATGATTAAAAGTTGTTTTTTGTGTTTTTTTAATCCAAAATGCCTTTTACTTAATGTTAGGCACATTATCATATTTTTTACGTTGATTTATAATAATCAATTAGTCTGGACTTATAAGTCTATTATAACATAATTTTCTTCAATTACTTAATTAATTAGCTATTTGTGAATAACTAAAATTCAACATGTTCTATCTATATTAACTATCAATCGCCTAAATTATTATTTTTTACCAAAATAATTAATTTGCAGCGTATGCTTTAACGTTTATGATGATATGTATTACTACATGTTTTAAGAAACAAACTTGTCAAAAAATATCAATGCTTAATAAGTACTGTATTATTGTATTTTTGGTTTTTTGGAATCAGGTCTGTGTAACCTATTTAAATTTACAGTTGTCATATCCACCCAATATTAACTTCATACTGAAAATTGACTACCTGCCGGCTGCCGCCAGCATCTAGAGACCCAGCCAAGCCAAGCCAAGCCAAGCCAAGCGGGAGTCTGCTGTCCACAGAGAGAGCGAGAGAGACAAAGAGATAGAGGAGACGAACTCTGAAACCGCCAAACGGCTAGAGAGGTATGTGTCATCCACGAGACTCCCATTCCAATTCACGGCCACATAAATCGTCGTTTCAGCAAATTCCCGCATAATTTCTCTAATTTTATTTCCACACCCTGAACTTCAACGACTTCTCCACAATTAACCATTCTCTGGAACATCAGCCATGGCGTCTCTGCTAGCAAACGGAATCTCACGTTTTTCTCTCCAACCCTCTTCTCCTGAGCCACCATCAAGATCTACCCTCCCAAAGCTCGAAACCCTTAAAGTTTCACCAATACCCAGATCCCCAAAACTCACTAGGATCCGAGCCGATGTCGGTTACGAGTCCAGAACCGTCAGTTCTGACCTGGGTAAGTCTCCTTCTCCTTCTGTATCAAAATCCGACGATGACCCACTTCAGATGTTCCTCAAGAAGAAGTACGACTATGGTTTCAAAGGTGACATTGATTCTTTTTCAATTCCAAAAGGGCTCAATGAGGAAACAATCAAGATGATTTCTTCCCTTAAGAAAGAGCCCGATTGGATGCTTGAGTTTAGGTTGAGTTCTTATAGCAAATTCTTGAAGATGGTTGAGCCAAAATGGTCGGATAATGTGTACCCACCAATTGGTCTTCAAGATATTTGCTATTATTCTGCTCCTAAGAAGAAACCCACTTTGAATAGCCTAGATGAGGTTGACCCTGAGCTGCTTAGGTACTTTGATAAGCTGGGTGTGCCCTTAAATGAAAGGAAACGTTTGGCTAATGTTAATAGCAGGGATGTGGCGGTTGATGCTGTTCTTGATAGCGTTTCCATTGCCACTACACATAGGAAGACATTGGAGAAAGCTGGCGTGATTTTTTGTTCCATATCGGAGGCAATTCGTGAGTATCCAGATTTGATTAGGAAGTATTTGGGTAAAGTTGTACCTAGTGATGATAATTACTACGCTGCTTTGAACTCAGCTGTGTTTAGTGATGGGTCATTTGTGTATATACCAAAGGGCACTAAATGCCCTATGCAGATTTCGACTTATTTTAGGATCAATGCTTATGAAACCGGGCAGTTTGAGAGGACTTTGATTGTGGCTGATGAGGGGAGTTTTGTGGAGTACTTGGAAGGGTGTACAGCGCCTTCATATGACACGAATCAATTACATGCCGCTGTGGTAGAATTGCATGCTGCTGCTGATGCTCAGATTAAGTACTCCACAGTTCAGAATTGGTATCCTGGTGATGAAGAGGGGAAAGGAGGTATTTACAATTTCGTTACCAAGAGAGGACTTTGTGCTGGTGCTAGGTCAAAGATATCATGGACGCAGGTGGAGACTGGATCAGCAATTACTTGGAAGTACCCAAGTGTCATTTTGGAAGGTGACAATTCTGTTGGTGAGTTTTACTCTGTTGCCTTGACAAACAACTACCAACAGGCAGACACTGGTACAAAGATGATTCATAAGGGTAAAAATACCCGAAGTAGAATTATCTCCAAGGGTATTTCAGCAGGGCACTCAAGGAACGTATACAGAGGCCTAGTGCAAGTCCTTTCAAAAGCTGATAATGCTCGGAATTCCTCACAGTGTGATTCTATGCTTATTGGTGATAAAGCTGCTGCCAATACCTATCCCTACATTCAGGTATCTTATTTGTCCTGTGTTTGTCATTCCAGTTACATATCCTTGCTTCATTTTGCTCCTAGAAGGGTGGCTATGGACTGTCTTAATTATTTAAGCTAGAAATGTATCGCAACCAATGGAGGATTTGGCTTTCAGACTTGAGTAGCCTCTATAGCTTATAGGAGATTTGGCTTTGATAGGAGCTGGAGGCCTAGGATAGGGTGGCAAACCTTATACAAGCAATTTTTTTAAAGAAAAATCCTTCTTTGTCGGTTTAGGCACCTAGTAGTTTCCCCTTGGTTCTTGTGTGCAATTATTCTTAGGATTTATGGATTTTGTTTGTAGTTCCTACAGCCGATTCCTTTTATAACTGTCAGTGTGGTACTGATTGCTGATTGGCCTGATGGTGTTCCTTTTAATGTGTTTCCATGTCAAGCATTTTATTGTTTTACTTTTTTATATTGGATTGCTTTCATCACTATTTGTTTCCCCTGTATTCTGCAATATATGAGCACTATGTGTATTTTGTTTCTGATTATTTTATCCCCTTTTTTTGTGGAAAGTCTGCGTTTTTACCAGAAGTTGTTTTACTTCCTTCAAAATGATCTCCCCCCCCCCCCCCAACCGGTCTCTACTGGAAATAACTTCTCTGCTAAATTGTTACACATATGGATGTCCTAAACCCTCCTTAGCTGGAATTTACAGCAGGTGGTGGAGGTGATTCCGTAGGCTGGAAATGTCTAGGAATCACAAAGAAAAGTTTAAGCAGCATTTCTCCTATGAATCATGTTATCCTGCTCCTTCAAGTCATAAGTGCAAGGCAGGTTACAGGTGAAAAGTTGGGCTGAAAAATGTAGCTAGGAAGAGTACTGACAATTTAACCACATGAAGGACCTAGAATCGTGAAGTCCCTGATTTTCTAGCTTAATATCTTTTTCTTTTCTCATACGTGTGATACAACTGTAGACGTCTACCTACATCAATTTAGCTATTTGAATCCTCATCCACCATCTGTCTCCATAAGCTTCAACATTTTGGAGTCGTAGAATGGTTGAACAGGTCGCATTCTTCTTGGAAACTTCCATCAAGTTCTCTCCAACTAACTTCTTCCATTGTGATGGCTTTAATCGTGTACAAAGTGGCTGGTTTCATTTTGAGCATCCAGCTTGTGCTTGAATTTGACAATGCAGTTTCAACTTCCTGTACGGTTTGTCAGTTTGTGAGGCATTTAGTGTGTCTGATCTGATCTAATCAAGTTTTGGCAAGAGGGGTCGGTGGAGCTTACTCTAAGAGTTTCATGGATGTATAATTAGTTAATCCTTTATGTTTGGTTAATTTTCCATTCTTAGAATTAGTTATTAGTTGTGTTGTTTGCTAGCTGCTGCTTACTAGTAGTATCAGATCCTGCCCTTACTCTTTTGATTTTCTTCTTGCAAAAGGTTTCAATAAGAAACAAAAAGTGTTTCCTTCCTTTTTGGGGTGGGGGGGGGGGGGGGAGAGGGACCTCACACAATCAAGCTTTTTGCTTATGGGCAGGGCCGTGTACATCTGGACTTCCCAGACACTGCTCAGGCAAGATCTACCTTTTGGCGGTGATGGTGTTATTTCTAACAACGTCATAATTGAATAGATGAAAGTTGTGGCATAGCTTCTGTGGCATCGAAGATTGTCAAATTTCTTAATAGTCTTAGCAATCCAAAATGAAAGTGTGCCTAAACCTGTTTCTCTGAGAGCATTCCCAGCCACTGGAATGAGTTCTAGTGGTGGGCCCAAAAATCCAAAAAGATTGGCACGAAACATTTGCAGCCGGGGCAGCATCCGCGGGGGGGGGGGGGTGTCTGCAGTTCCTTTCTTCGTTCCATTTTGTTTTTGTCTTTTTGTGAATTTTATTTTTTTCTTTTTTTCTTTAAAAATATTATTTAGATTAAAAAAAAAGGTTGTATGTTATAAGACGAGTTCCTGACAAATATTTTATTGAGTGATCTAAGTTAGAGTTCCATCGGAGAAGTGAAGGAATGCGAATTCCAAAATTTAGAATTTTTGATGATGTGGCAAAATGGAGTTCCAAAAATTGGAACTCTGATCGGGAATGCTTTGAAATAGTATCAATATTGACTTTTTGTATAATAATACTGCATTACTTCCTAACTTGTTGAACCAATTCGTACTGCTACTTGCCCAAGCTGGCAACTGCATATAGAGCATTTTCTAGAAGCAGTTCCAAAACATTTGGGCATTCTTAGTCATACATTCTCAGAAATTTCAGCCTAAACATAGAGTTGCGTTCTTGTTTGCATAGACAACTAATATCATTGTAGAAACTAGAACTAGGATGCTCCTTCAGGAACTTCTCTTAAGTGGGTTTGCTCTAAATGGAAGCAGGCATCACTGATGGTATTAGGATCTCTCTTTGATTTTCAAGTTGATGTAATAGTGGAACTTTGATATGATAGGTGGAAAAGACCTGGTTCTATTTTACAGCCCGCCATTTTGAAACTATGTACTGAAAGTATGGTGATGTTTGGGTTCTTTATGAAATGCCAGCTTATGTTATATGGCAAGTGCATGATCAAACAAAGTGATTTTCTTTAATCTTGTCTTCTGTGTCCTTTTATGTCAATATGTTCATTAGTCCTCTTCCTATCCATTTTCCATGGTTTCGGAAATTGATGTGAAAACGCTAATAAATTTCTCAGATTGGTGGCAAGTAATAATAGTAGTCCAGGGACCTGTATGCATTAGATTCAAGTCCAAAGCCATAACTGACCATGGACCATGATAGTATGTATGCTTTGTGATGATTTACTTGTTTAAGTGTCTGTGGCAATGTATATCTTGAATGACTAACCTGATATGGAATGGTGAGTGTGGCAACAGAGATCGTACTCCCATGAGCCCAGTCTAGGGTTAGGGTGCTAGCTGATGGTTTTGTTAGGAAATAAAATACCATATTTTCATGTACTTATACCATATGCATTCGTAACAGGTTGGACGGAATTCATGGATTCAAATTGTTCCACAATGATTTGTCTCTTCCAGTATGTACTATCCCCAACATTTACCTCATGTGGCCTTTGATAAATATCTAGTGACAGTAGATAATTCAAGCACCAGGCCCCCTTTGTCAAATAACTCCCACCAACATCTTTCCTTAATCTAAATACAAAAAGTGAAGTTTCATTTACGCTTTTTGCTTGAACTTTTTGATGTATCTTCTACATTTCGTACTTCTGTTAGATGAAAACATGCACAACGGTGACAAGTTGATGACAGTAGACTGGGTGTAGGAACTGGGAATGACTGTTTATTAAATGATACACCATAGATGTTCCTTCTTGGGAATTAGGATTGGACAACAAGCAATGCAGAGGTTTACTTTTGTGTAATAACATTTGCAGTTCTCTTGTGACAGCTTCGGCCCATTTGATTGTATTTTGACATTGTTGTTGCTTGCTTCTGTGAATTTTTATTGAAATACGTCTATTATGTATACCTCCAATTGAAACGGTGGAGACATTTAACTGTTTGTTTCGCTGTTTGTTACTCCTGCCGTATGCATTGATTTTCAGCTGTTTAGGAGAGGAATTGGTATCCTCGCTACTGTCCACCTCTTGCCTGAGTAGGTGTGTTGCCCAGGGCCTTGATCCCTATTGAGAAATCGGTTGAGAACTACTAACCTCAAGAGTGAGTTGGGGGCACAAGCCTATTAAACCCCCTCACTTCTCATAGTTGCGTTGATGGTAAGTCTGGTGACTAGCAAAATTCTGTTCCTCGATTGATTGTCTCACTCTATCTCAATGTAGTATCGTATGAGCCACCTATCTAGATCACTGCTTTCATGACTTCGATTTTTGAATTGGAATTTGGGGAGTGTAAATCCCTGACGTGACCCTTCACCTTTCTCTTTCCTCTTCCTTGCCTTCCATACATTCTTCGTCATGCCTTCGAGCTTCTAGCAATGATTTTCATTTCTAACCAAGCCTGGCGTAATGGGAGCTTGAAGATATGAAGCATCAATTGTGGGGTGTATTATGGAGTTTAAGGCGAAAGGTGAATGATACTAGGGCCAATCTCACCAAAGTAACAGATCTCTTATCTCTAAAAGTGAACTTTTTTCAGTTTGTATGTTGCGAGTTTCCTCATGCTGCCCAAGATCTATGCAACCGCTGACTAACAGGGCATGTCGCTTTTCTGGCTAATTCCAGTCTCTGTGCTCCGTGGTGGTTTTTGTGGTTGATTTTTGAGCTTTATCTTTGTGTATTGTATAGGCCACAATACTAGCTGTATACGTTTTTGTCAAACTAGGAGCAAAAGATTTGGTGGTGCAGTACATCCCGGCAGATGGCTCTGATACTGTGACTGTTTAACTAGCATTGTTGTCGAAGTATTAATGAATTTGTGCTTATCCAACCTGAGCTCATGGAGACTCTTGAAGGTGTCTCTGCGACTGGGGTTTCTGTTTCTCTTTTTTTTTTGTGGGGGGAGGGGGGGGGGGGGGGCGGGGCCTATTTTGCAACCCCATACCGAGCATATTAAAAGAGTCTCATGCTGTGCTGCACCTGGGCGATGGAGAGCACAGCTTATTTCCTTAGGGTGGGAAACATTGTTTTTCTAAACCCTGGTATATCATGGGCAGCACAAAGAGGACAAATCAGATGGGGGTCATATTGAGTTTGCACAGTAAGAATGAAGGGACATAGCGTGTTCAAATGTGGATGGCGTTCAGATGATAGTTTCGTAGTTAAGTCTGGTCCTTTTTAGAGCTGTAGAAATTTGGGTGTCGAGCATAAATTTTGCCTGTGCTGTTGGATTTTGCTTAATGATCACACAGCCCCCTTATTCTCCCCCCCCCCCCCCCCAAAAAACTATTTTTGCTCTGCATGTTCGGTGATCCTTGTGGTACAATGAACAGGTAAGGAATCCGACAGCAAGGATTGAGCACGAAGCAAGCACATCTAAAATCGGGGAAGACCAGCTCTTCTACTTCCAACAAAGAGGGATCGATTACGAGAAGGCCATGGCGGCCATGATTTCCGGGTTCTGCAGGGATGTCTTCAACGAGCTACCTGATGAGTTTGGTGCAGAGGTGAATCAGCTGATGAGTCTGAAACTAGAAGGGTCAGTTGGTTAGATAAGTTTCTGCATTTTTTAATGCCAAACCTGTACCTCTGACCCTTGTGAATAATTCAACAACAGAAACTGTTTTCCTTACCCAGTTTTCAACGTACCTCACGTCAGAAAGTGCTATGATTGTGGGGTTGTCAATGTTAGGTCATAGTTGGCTTATATTATATACAACGGGTTTGTAACACTCTTATGCTGTATCAATTTTTATTTTTATCAGCTTGTTGACTATGGAAATGTTATTGTACATTTGTACTCCAGCTTTAAGATCCTGATGTTCATAAACTTAAGGGTAGTTATTGTCAAGTTTATATTATTGTGATGATCATGATCCTGATGTTTTATATGTGTAAAAGAGAGTTCATGACCCAAGCTAACACTCAATTATTAATTATTTTCCAAAATAGCACTCAATTATTTTGTTTTTCCCCAGTAGCACCTAATTATAACAATTGTTTTTCAAATAGCATTATTCTACTTGGTTACCGGTTAGAACCGGTTATAATTTAATTCTTGAATGTTTTTTGGGTAAAATCAAAAGGAAAAATAAGTCTGCTTGAAATAAAAAGAGAGAAAAGGAGGCATAACATTTGAGGGCAAGATTGAAACCCATGCAGGTGTGGCCTCCAGTAAAGCAAACAAGAGAAACCTCATCCGCTGCTTCTTTTTCTTCTCCAACTCAAGTGCTCCCCTGCTTCTCTTTCTTCTCCAACTCACATGTGCCCTAAATTCAGCAACAATTTTCACAAATCATGGAAACTCCGCATCTAAGGTGAATTTACCAGCCAAATTCGACATTTGGGGGCAAGATCGCTTCTATAGGAAAGGTTTTGTTACGTTTTTAGGGTTTATGGTTTAGTGTGGCTTCACTGGAAAAATTAGGAATATGGATGGATTAAAGTATTCAAATTTCAGTTTTTGGAATTGATTTGTGTTGAATGCAAATAGTAATGAAAGCATTTTATGAAATTTGAACAAAAAACCCTAAAAGATTGAATCTTATTAGGTAAAATCTCACCTTTGCATAGTCTCTGCCGTATCAAGAAGTTTGATTTTCTATAAAGAAAGCTCACATATGTTGCAAGCAAAATCCATATTCTCCTTGGTGATTTACACACCCAACCACTGTCAAAGAATAACTTTCATTAGTTAGGTTTGCATCTTGAATTTTCAATCAATTAAATTGTCTACCCTCTAGTTAAGCATAGATTGTTTTATATATGTATATTAATTTTCATTCAATTATCTTACTCTTATTTGCACCCATAAACCTCTTATTATCTCATGACTCATAATGTAATCAGACTATGCTTAAACTATGCTTGCTTAAGTTTTGCTATTTCATTTGATTATATTTTGCTAAATGCAGAATGACCCATGAGGCGAGGTTGCATATCAATGGGGGGGGGGCATTTGTTTGGGCTCCTCACCTACTACATTTTGAGGGGGAGCTTAGGGAGGTGACTGTAGTCCCGGATGAATTGAGCTTGTTTGATTTAAAAGGCACAATCATTGGATTAGGGTACACTGAGCAGAGGATTGGTAAAATTTATTTTACAAGACCCAATTTGAAACTTGATGAAGCCCTAGTGTCAGTTGAAAATGATGACAATGTTCGTGCTTTGATTGAATTGTGTTTAAAAGAGCCATTTGTGGTTTTGTATGTTGAGCGCACTGACAATGAAAATTGGATTCAAATGCCTGATGCTATTCTACAATCTAAAGCAAAAGCCTACGGGTTTGATGACTTGCTCAATACTAATAGCCTATCTGATGATGAATACTTTGTTGATTCTGATGTTGAGTCTGATTTAGATGATGATGAGATTGCCTTGTTGAAAGAAAAGTTTAGGCTGAAAAATGAAGATATAAGAATAGAGAAACACATGGTTGCATGCAAATCCTTGGGTTCAAGAGACAATACAGGACCTAGTAAGGATATGACTTTAGAAGCTGGTGAGTTTGAGGAGATATACCAAGAATCTGGCAATGCTGAGAGCCTAAGTGAGTCAGAAGATGAGGAAGCGCATGGCAAGAAAGCACCTAGTCATTCATTCCCTAAATTCAATGCCAGCTTGAAACCTAAGGATGTAGATATGATAAAAGGGATGAAATTCACTGACAAAAGGCAGTGTAGGGAAGCATTGGATGACTATAAGATATTAAGAGGCTATGACATACGAATCACAAGGAGCACCAAACAAATAATTCAAGCTCAATGCATGGGATGCAGTTGTGAATGGAGTATTTGGGCATCGATGTGCAAGAATGAAAAGTCCTTCCAAATTAAGACCATAACAAAGGAGCATACTTGCATACCATTTAGCTTTGAGAAGGGAAAGAGAAAGATCACAAGAGCATGGCTTGCTCGAAGGTACCTTGAGAGGACTAGATTACTACCAAACATCAAGCTCAGAGAATTGAAGATGATAATTGACCGAGAACTAAATTATAAGGGTTCTTTCAAATTGTGTTTTCATGCAAAGAAAAAGATTCTCGCACAAATTCTAGGTGACTACAAGGGTCAGTTTTGAGCAAAAATCCTGAAAGCACATGCAAAATAACCACATCTGTAGATGGCCAATATGTGTTTGTAGGCATCTACATATGTCTATGGGCCTTAAAGAAGGGCATGGTTGAGGGTTGCAGGCATGTACTTTCAATTGACGGTTGCTTCATCAAAGATTTTAGTAGCGGTGGGTAGGGATGGGAATAATCAAATGTTTCCTATAGCTTGGGCAGTGACTCAGAAGGAGAACGCCCCCAGTTGGTCATGGTTTTTAGAGTTGGTTGCTTCTGATCTTGAAATGGCTGATGGTCATGGATGGACTATTATTTCTTATCAACAAAAAGGGTGGGAAAAGTGCATTTGTGAGATGCCTGAGCAACAGATTTTGTGCAAGACATGTGTATGCAAACATAAGGAAGAAGTTTCTTGCATGGAAACTGATGTAAATTTCTTCACAGGCATAACATACAATGGTACATGACCCCTTTACTGCTCATTTTTAATTGATTATTTGGTATTTTTTTATACACGTACATGTTTTTGTTTTAATTTAGGCAAGATACAAACTGATCATCTCACTTGTAGAGGATATCTTTAAATCTATTATGGAAAGGGTTGGAAAGAAAAATGCGTTTTCTAAATCTTATGACAAGAGGATATGCCCAACAGCCCAAGGATCCTACAAAAGTTGGAGAAAGAAAAGGATAAATCAAGATGGTGGCAAGCATACCCGACTAGAAATGGTAGATATAGTGTCATGCATGGAGAAGAAGGCTTTGTGGTGTCCATACTTGAGAAGACATGTACTTGTAGAGGGTGGGATTTAACGGGTATCCCTTGCCTACATGCACTAGCTGTAATGAGAGAGGCAATAATTAAAGTAGATCACTATGTACATGAATGCTACACCATTGAAATGTACAAGAAAACCTATACTCCCACAATCAACCCTATAAATGGCCGAAGAATGTGGGTTAAATCATGTGGAGAAGTTGTTCAAGCTCCACCTTTTGAAGAGACAAAGAAAAACCTTGCTTACAAGAGGAGGCCGGAGGAAAGGGAAAAGAAGTGCAACAATAAAGGAGGAGCATATGGCACGGTCGGCAAAAGGGGGGAGATCAAGAGATGTTCTAGGTGTGGTCGAGTTGGGCATAACAAAAAGAAATGCATAGAAAGAATTTCCAAGCTTCAGGTTATGTGTGCTTTTTAATTTATCGTTTAGGTTTTTAAATTTAACTCATTACGATTTGACAATACAAAGGCTAATATATGCTGTATATAGTGCTTCATATTTTTTAAACTCTTCTTATTTTTGAAAAACAAAAAAAAACATATTAAAAGACCAAGCACAACATCTTCGGCCACTAGCAGCAACAACATCAGGGGCAACAACAGGTGACCATAAAATCTAAATCTGATTGTATATTTGTGGAATGGAGCTACACTTTAATGTCATTTTATTTTGTCTTCCAAAACTTTTTGATTCTAATGTGAGGAAAATTACCTGGTCCTCCACACACATTCCTTACAAGCTATTTTGTGGACTTATTTTATTGGGGGAAAGTATCATGTGGGTTGTATCAATATTGTCTAACTTGCACAACCCTCAGGAAGGAAAATGTTGTTCAGCATCTTCCTAGCTCGATATCTTCAAGAAACTGTGCCATTCTCTTCCTTGACCATTTAGCATCTCCAGCTTGCATTGCCATGCTCCCAAAAGCTCAAGATCTAAAACATAAGGTTGAGATCTTTTTGTCCAATTGGTTGAGCCCTTTACCTCAAATTTGTTGTAGAAGTGATTCTCCCTTGACAATTGCATAAAGTATTGATGATATCACTTTCAATTTCAGAGTTAGGGTTTGGGTAGTTGCTGGGGGTTTTGAGGACAGAGAGGGAGATAAGATCCCAAACAGCTGAGAAATAATGGGGATAAGGATAATTTATTTGGTGTTGCTTTTGTTTAAAATGTGTAGTTGACCATTGCCTAAACAAAAAAAAAATAAATAGATTTTAACTGGTTGTATAGGTTACCAAGTAGAATAATTCTATTTGGGAAATAAATCTGATAACTAGGTGCTACTAGGGAAAAAAATAATAATTGAGTGCTATTTTGAAAAAAATTTGATAATTGAGTGTTACTTTGGTTTATGAACTCGTGTAAAAGATGTACATAATTTATAATAAATGAATTAAATTACGCAATCTACAAAAATGGAAAGCTTTCTTATATGTACAACATCATTTAAATCAAGAGAATTACAGATGAGGAGCTTCTTATTTTCGGTATTATTTTACAAAATGCGAAATTTCTTACTTAACTATAAAATTTTAATATTTTGATATCTTATACTTATTTTATTAATTCACCATAATTTAACTAAATAAAGATTTTTTTATCAAAACTAAATAAAAATTGTAAATGAGGGAAGTAATTAGTAAATGAGGGAGGAAAATGGAAAGAAAATGCAAAAAAATAAGATAATAGTATCAAAATTACAAAGTTACCCATCAAAATTGGAATTGAACAAAAGTACTCTTACTACTGATAGAAATGGTAACATTCCTTATTAGATTTTAAGATATGAAGATTTGATGTTACTGCATAATAAATTTGAATTTCGATTTTTGTAAATGAAAACTTGTTCTCCATATAGAAGCTAATGAAATGACAATAATTTTAGATTACTGGGCCAAATATAATTTTATTAGTTATCAAATGTTCTTTATATCATTTTTGTTACTTTTAGATATTATAAAATTCAACATATCTGCCGAATTGAATGACCTCTGGAATGTGGCCCTTTATGGGGCCATTTACAATTAAGGGCGTGTTCGGCAACAGCGTTTTGGGTAGCGTTTGGCGTTTTGACTAAGTCAATACACTCATCACGTAATTTTTAGTGTTCGATAATGTAGTGTTTTGATTAGTATTTCAAGTAGCGTTTAACGTTTTAAGTAGCATTTTTGAAAAGTTAATAGTATTAACGTTTTACATTCAAAAGTAGCGTTTCATATTTTTTTTACCAAAAATTACCCTTTGAAAATTTTATCTTTGGAAATTATCTCTATCATTTTATGTCAATTTACATTAATCAGCTAATCCAACAGCTAAATTTACCGAACACATTTTATTAAACTGCTCTTCTAAACAGGCATCCGTTAATAGCTAAATTAGAAACGTTATGCGCTACCTTAACAGCTATCCGCTACCTAAACTGTTATCTGCTACTTGAACTGCTAATAATGTTGTTTTAAGTTTCAAAATATTCTTGATCATCCAGTGATGAGTGGTGTAGCATTCATCTCATTGTCAACCCGAGAAGATTCCACAATCATTGTCATTATATTATGTAATTATAACTTCTTATTGTTGTCTATAAACAAGGCTATAAGTCGTTTCAGTCAATCTATTGATAAGTTTTTTGAAGATTTTTTTTTAAAAAATATAAATTTAAATTCACTCACATCAAACACAAACATAATACAATAATGCGTGGGTGCTAATTTTTAAGTAAGACGGTTACATATTATATTATTATATAAAAAAATTGAATATTATATATTTAGGTTCTCCCTATATTGTATTGCTTTTTTGACTAATACAATTTTTTAAATAAGCTTTTCAGCCACCAATGCTAGTTATAATGTCGTCTTTTTCCCCAACCAAAAAACAAAAAGACAAAAAAAGTGAGTTATATAGCTTTTGGCCTTTGTCAAGTGATGATACAAAAATATGATTTCCATTGCTACAAATTCTTTAATTTTGGGATCATATACTTTAATTTGCAAAAAGAGGAGCCACCCCCATAGACAATTAGAATTGCGAATATTCTTCTCTCATGGAAGGCTAAAGAGTGTCTACATAT
>JACYFF010031959.1:4801821-4852356 GCA_017589665.1 Selenicereus undatus
ATACATTCACTACTTCTGTTGGATGAAATCCATCCATGAAGGCATATAGGCTTCTATCTGGGCAGGGTGGAACAAATGGCTCACATTGGAAATCCGACCTTAGTTTACAACAAGTGCGATCCGTTATTAATCCTGCAAAATAATCAAAAAATTAAATTCATCATTAACATCATATAAAATTTTCAACCATATAGTATGCTCTAACGTTTGGGTAAGTTAGTTTGTTATATAGTTTGGTGTCTGATTCTTATATATTATGAGAAATCTGAATTTTCAAGGGTGAATTTCACTAGTACTCAAAACTCATGTTACATTTAGTCATACGTAACGTGCTAAATCTTATTTGTCAAAGCCAAAGACATATATGCCCAACTTGACTGAGACCCAAAAAATTACTAACCTAAATTTAACTTGCTAGAACTCATACTGACTCAGCCTAGCTAGATTACTGACCTAAACTCCTACAGTTGCTTGTATTTACATGTTAAGTCCGTTGAAGTATTCATTGAGAAACTCAGTGTTACGTTAACCTGACCCAAGCTAGAAGTGACTAGAAATTAATCTTATAATCTTAATGCGATCCGACTTGAAATTTATCCCACTCAAACCAATTGAGTCTAAACGAGTTAGATCCGACTTGAAATTTCCTAACCATAGATTTAAACTTTTAATTGCTTTAGAACTACGTACGTACCTCCAGGAGGAGAGGCCATTAGCATGGCGGTGGTATTAATGAATGTGAATTTTGCTCCAGGAAGTTGAGAATTAATCTGGTCAATAAGTGGTGCAAGTTTTTGGTTGAAGAGCTGCACAGCTTCATTCACTTCTTCTACGCATTGCGTAGTATTATGAGTAGCCATTTGTTCTGGAATGCATCCAAGCTGGCCTATCCCAAATATTGCCACCTTCCTTGCTCCACGGCCGTACAATGCCTATCACACCACATTTTTAATCCAATATTTCAATTAATAATCTATACTTAAGGCTTAAATTCAGTAACTAGAATTAATATATTTCCTAATTAACAATTCAAGTCATTTTTTAACCTGGATTTTGATAAGGTGAATTTTGTGGAATTGGAACCTGATAATCTGACCTTTTGGAATAGGTTCATCATTCTAAATTCTAAGCCTATTTTTTAGCAATAATCTGTATTAAGAAAAAATTATTGGCTTATCTTTTAAAATGCGTGATTATTGAGAATAAATGCACCAAAAATTCAGAGTACTGGGTATTTTAAAGGGTCGGATGATTGGTTTCAATAATCCGCGATTGGAAAGGATGGAAGGAATCAAGAAAGGAAAGAACAAACCCTTAGTTGCTGGCTATACTGTGCAACAAGTTGTGTAGCATATTGGTGTATGTTAAATAGCCTTTGGGTAGGGTAGAATTGAGGCAAGAAGTAGTTGTTGAGGTAGTCATTGCTGCCAATGTCCACTGTGTACAAGCACTTGCTCAAGTAGTCAGAAACTGGACCTTGCACCAAAAATTGAAGTCTTGCAATTATCATCCCATGGTTTTGTAATTGTCGATCCAGAGATATTCCATCACCCTATAATCGCAGAACAAAACACGTACATTATAAAGATAGAAGCCTGAAGCCTCACGTACGTGATAAAAGGGTATTCATATCTAAGTAAAACATGTGGTACTACCAAGTGTGATCCGGATTCTAGACGAATTCCTGCAGCACCAGATGCATAGTTTACACCCTTCAATAATTCTAGCCCCGCAGCATTGCTGAATGGTGCAATGTATCCTTGGAATCCTAAGAGCTCAGCTGTACAAATATATACACAAGAGTTGAATTGATGTTATCGATCTATCTCAATATGCTTCAACATATAATGCTTGATAGTTTCAATATGCTTCAACATATAATATTTGATAATTTATAATATATAATTGAATAGTCCCGAAGTTGCATAAAGTCACAACTGCAAGTACGTAATCTTGGAATGCTATGCATGTCAATTTAGAACCAATTGTAAGGAGGGAGATAAGGAGATACACGTAATACATACTGAGTACATCAACATTAGTTCGACCATTGGTAAACCTGCCGGTGGCTCCTCCAAGAAAATCAATTCCATATGGAGAATAATTTGCTTTGGCCATGGTGAATACGTTATTGTTGTTGCCAGCATCAGATAAGGAGTCGCCAAAAATGAAATAACATGGTACGATTGAATTACCCTGAGCAAGAATTGGGAAAACTAATAAAAAAATTGCTATAATCCTCCGCATCTTAAAAAAGCTCTATATATCTCTAAGAAATATATACTTTGATTTTGAAAATTGGCGATCAATGAGTCATATATTTATAAGAGTGCAAAAACTTATAAATTATACAGCACTTGCACAAATTCAGTTATAAGAGATTATTGGTTATTTGTCATTCCCATGCCTTTGCCCATGCAGCTAGCGTCACCATTATTTGCCAAATTGCCATCTTTCGTGGAACAATATATGGAAATCATTTTCCTTTCTTGAATTCCAATTAATATTTTGATAATGTTATGCCATCCAGTGATTCCAGTCATAAATAATTTAGACAAAAAAATTTGTCATTACTTAAAAATGTACATTATCATTACCCACAAGAAACTCAGATATGTGCAGCGCTTGTCGCCAAGCTTGGAGAGCCTCTGGACCAAACATAAAGTCAACTGCCCTTTCGTGTTGAACTCTGAAGTTGGGAATTATGATATATGGAGCCAAACTTACAAAAAGGTACGCAGAGAGCAAAGGCTGTTCCATATATGGAGGAGCTCATGCCTCATTTGTTTGATTTTTTAAACTCCAAAAAATTTTCATGATTTTTATTTAAGTTTTGTTTGGTCTTTAGAAAATTTGGTAGAAAAAAAAGTTGAAGAAAAAATATGAATAAAAAAAGGTAAAGAGAAGATGAGTTTTTTTCTCTTGTTTGAATTGAGGGGAAAACACAAGAATTTGGATGAGAAACTTGAATGTTGATGGAATACTTGAATCGTGTTGATATCACATAAGTAGTGCGGGGTTGGAGAAGATTGGCACTCCTTTTGGAAGCTTTTCCCAATCTTTCACAATTTTATGAGGAAAATTTTATCAATTGTTTCTAACAATTATTTTTCCACTTAATTTTTCTCCTTTTTTTTTGTGATTTTCTCTAAACCAAACACAAAAAAAAATTACTTTCCCAATTTTTTCCTTTCCACCAAATTTTTCAAGGTCAAACAGGGCCTTAGAGTATACAGTACTGTATTCTCTTTTTTTCTTTCCCTTTTAGATGAAAATATAGGACTAGTCTGTAAACTTGAAAGTGCGACATATAAATAAGAATAGACAACAAAAAATTAAAAGTCAATTTCAAGTGCATGTGGATCTATTAGAAC
The DNA here is from genome assembly GCA_017589665.1 of Selenicereus undatus. Taxonomy (NCBI): domain Eukaryota; kingdom Viridiplantae; phylum Streptophyta; class Magnoliopsida; order Caryophyllales; family Cactaceae; genus Selenicereus; species Selenicereus undatus. The sequence continues at coordinate 4,805,196 of JACYFF010031959.1, forward strand.
CGACCTCTATGTGAATAGTGATATCTCGAAAAGTAAGACCGCTCATAAGTGAGTTATAACTGAATCTCCCCAGATCCCACACAAGCAGAACCCACACTAAGAGTTGTTGTTGTTGTATCCATATTTTGCTTCACTTTTACAAAATTCATGAAGCAGTTAAATTTGATGTCTTTTTTTTTCCTTAATTGAAAGTTAATGTATGCTTTTTCTTTGGGAAGAATTATTTTATAGTTAATTTGACCATATCACTAGTTGCACATAAATCCCTCCCACTAATTAATCTGTCAATCTCTTCCTCTTTGTTTCTGAACTTGTCCTGTTGCCAGCATATGAACTTCGGAATTGAAGTACCAGGGCCGTTTCATGCAAGCGAAGGGTTCAATTATTTCGTGCCTCATGTTTAGAACAACTTTGCCTTCCAAAAAAAAAAAAAATGTTTAGAACAACTTTCTCTCTCCTTGGACCTCTTGAAACTCCACACAAATTGTTACAACATGCTTGGACTGACGGTGTACATTAAACTAATACTACTATATTCTATGTAAAAATACAGGCTTTCATTCAACGATGGTCTCTTAGGGTCTCAATTAATAATCTCATTCTATACACAATTAAAGTTAATTAATTGCAACATGCAATGAAACATGGGTATCACAGTAAATAAGAGTTTTGGAGCCATCATTTGTCGACCAATAATTAATTATTGTCACTGGTGAAATCTTTTTATCTGCGAAGTTTAGGTTTGAGTTTAGTCTGTGTTAATCTCTATACCTTCTGTTAGAGTATAAGGTCTCAAGTTCTTTTTATTTTTGGTTGAGATGGTCTTTGAACATAGTGTTAAAACTTCTTTGAGTATGAGGTCTCAAGTTTAATTTTCAACATCGCCCACATTAATTATTGCGTAAGATGATGAGGAACAAAATTGACGAGGACTCTAGTAAATCATTAAGCACTCTGTAATACAAAGAGTAAAGGGATGAGAAAAGGATAATTCTTAACTTGGTGTGACAATCATAGTAGTACCCATAAAGGGCCCAAATGATCCATAGGTTCCATTAAAGAGATTCCACCACATACTCATACTAATTAGACATCCAGGGGGTGGGTAGTACTGGTACAATTTCTATTGTGGGGTCAAAGTGCTTGAATTCAAAAGTCAAAAATCACTGTCGTGCTATTTGATTTCATTTTGTTCACAACTATGTGCCTATTGCTTCAATTCACTTACGGTCAAAAGTCAAAACCAATCTTGGGGCAAAGAAATTGCTAACTATCTTTCACTATAACCCAACAACTTCTTGATCATTTAAACTTTGATTCGATGTCATTTCCACCTTACTTAATTAATCCATAGGTGAGAATTAAGTCATCTTATCTATCGTCAACCAAAATAATGTATTGACTATAAATAAGAATACCTTCAAATACAATATTAATTGAGCTTTATAAAAATTTAAATTATTTTGATTTATCTAATTCATATATAAATTTTTTATTATAATTTAAATTTGAGATAAGATAGTAGACTAACAATCTAATTTGATCATATATACGAAGTTTAACTATGTTTTTGTGTAGCCAATATTTGTCTCCCAACACCAATTAATACAAGAAAATCAATTATAGAAAATGTTCATATATACATATATATATATATATATATATATATATATATATATATATATATATCATAAAATTGCCCCTATTTAGATCTTAGCTCTAATTTTTATATAGTCAAAATGTCAAATACATAATCTCAATTTTAACAAGATGATAAGTACTTGTATCAATTTATGCATCATTTTCAGTCACAAGGAATTTCAAAGAAGCAGGTTAATAATGTTAGGCAACAGTTCTTGCTTGTTAAACCCCAATCATAGAGGGTGGTACACTTATGCAATCACTTACTTCTGACCATTGACAATAAATCAATAATGCTGGTTTTTTTAGTCTAATTTATTCAGAAACTCTGAAATGTCTTTGTATTTTAACTTTTTCTTCTTTTCTTTCTATTCTTCTCTGCCCGGTGTTTAGTGTCTAAACATGAAATCACATGCCATGCTTAATTTATCATCCCCTCTCTCTCTCTCTCTCTCTCTCTCTCTTGTGATGAATATTCTTTAATCTACCTCACTTGCCCAGCTATATATATGTATCCATTTTCATAAATCCCTCCCACTCCCTTTTCATCTCCCACTAGTTTCCTTTCTCTCTCTACCGATCCAATCCTCCCTTCTCCAATTTTTTGGTACATCTCAGTACTTTAAGGGAGAAAATGGCAATTTTGATGGGGAGAAATAGTTATGGGAATTATGTCAAGATGGAGAAAGAAGACCCAGAAGAGAGAAGGCATAGGGAGGCACAATTCTTGATCTACAAGACAATGAAACAAGCTGATCAAATTGTGATGAGGAGATCATCAAAACCAATTCCTAATTGGTTGAGGTTGAGAATATCAAAGTTGAAGGTGAGGATTGGGAAGAAGTTTTTGAGGCTAAGGAAGACCATGTTGTCTAATGTTTCCAAGACTAAAGTTGGTGTTTATAAACACGTTATGGGTCATTTGAGGAGTTTAAAGGGTTTGTTTCATAGTGACAGCACTGTCAATTGCAGCAGTGCTGTCACTACTACTACTGTCTTTGGCCGTCGCCTTTCGCAGCCAATATTCTCTTGATTTGAAGAAACATATGTATATGAAATCATCCCAAATCTTTGTTCTCTTTTCTATCCCTTATTTCATTTGTCAAGTTGATGAGGTACATTGAGATATTAACTTGTGATAATTGATATTCCAATTATTATGCTTTGCAATACTCTCTTTTTTTTCTTTTCTCTCCAATGATGAGAAAAGTTACATTTAGAGAAAGATACATGTTTACCCAATTAATATTTCACCTATACAACACATTTTAATTTTGTATATATTGGCGTGAAATATAGATTTTTTTTTGCCTTATTTCATCCTTTAAACATGTACAGAAGATTGGCTTAGACGTGTAGCTAATGTTCTCTACCTTCTCATGCTTTTCAAGTGGGATATGCCTTATTTTTATCATGACATAGTTACCAAGTATTCTCCCATTGCCTTTGCAAAGGAAAAAAAAAAACAAAAACCCTACAAAATCGAAATCTTATATATCACCGAAATTTTAATTTAATGGTTAAAAATAAAGTACATTGCAATAGATTCCTAATTAGAGTTTCCCTTTTCCTCCAAATGGCGTACCATAGCTATATATAATATACAACATACCTTCCGAGAGGGGAAAAAATGGGATTTACGATTATGATATTAGTGTATAATTCAATAAATCTACTAGTAAAATTTTATGGACCCACATTGTACTAATAGGTAGCCCGTAGCCACAATAGGTGTGTAAAGGAGGACAGTTTCTAAAGTTTAAACCAAAAATTTGGATATTATTTCAGATGTATTATTACAGACTTCAATATCTTGAATCAAATGATCACGACATATATAAGTTAAATATAACAAAACAAGCATAATGAGCTTAATTTTAAAAGAAAGATCGAATGAGTCTTAACAATATATTATAAGCATTTTGCACATCAACTGGTGAAGCAAATTAATTACTGCAAATCTTATATATGCACTGAGATTGCACGACGCATAATCAGTGATCGTTAGCTTATGTTATGCGCATTAATTTCCTAGATCTGATCGAGTTTGTGCGGTGAACAAAGAAGCAGGTAAAATTAATTGTGTGCACGTTGCCCCCAAAACTCTTTTGCCCCCCCAAAAACTCGCGCAAGCAATGCCCCAGCTCACTGCCAGCTTTGCATCATTGATGCGGCGCGTACTACCGACATCGTCGCATCATTAATTAATATATCCGTAATTACAATAGGGGGAGGTTTAGGGCTAACGGATGATATTATTATTATTATTATCATCATTATCATTATCATCATCATCATTATTATTGTTGTTGTTGTTGTTATTGTCAAGAATTTCGATCAAAGAGATCTATTTAACTATAGATACAGATTGTTGAGAATCTTAATTAAATTAGCCTTTCGGTAATTTAAGGATAAATGCTGCCTATGTGAAAATTTGAGAGTACAAATAGTCATCTATGTGGATAATTAAATATGGTTATTTCTTATATGAGTCCCAATCAGTGTACCACAAAGAGTCATCCATTTGTGTGACTAACTTACTATCAATAATTGATAGTCCAAGACTTTTGTATATGAAAAAAATTGTCGATACGATCTTAGTTGTTTTCTTGAAATTATGATTGCTAGCTCCATAGCATACAATGACCTATTTGTCTTGTTTAATGCAATAAAGGACACCTCTGAATCATCTCTTGGCCAGGTAGCTTAAGCAATGATTTCTATGATAATAACAATTCTTAGTGTGAATATCATTTTTGTGATATATGGGCATAGTCCATCATTAATAAAAAAAAAGTCCTTAGTTTCTTTTCGTTGCGTCTTTACCTCTATCTTCTTTCTGTCATGCTGCCATGCATATCAATAATAACCCATATATATACATTTTTCTTCTCCATGCAATGTCAAACTACCTTTCTCGATACTCTAGTATCTGTATTATAAGCTTTTCAAGATCGATGAACACTATGTGCAAAAGTAATAACCTATTGGAGTTTATTAAAAAAAAAATTGTTACACATATATGTTTGAGAACGGCTAAAACCAAACGGTCCAATACCTTAATGGGCTGCCTTCATAAAATACATACGCATGGGGTTGTCATTATAATCATGAGTAAATGGACTCCATTGCATACATGGGCTTAAAAATACGGCATGCATGATCTTATTGTATGTATGTGTCCATCCCAGCATAATGCACTTGCGACCGATTCTTTAGTTTTGATTTAATGAACATTAAAATAAATTTCTTAGTTTGATTTATTGTAGAAGGTGACAATATTTAATAGAACAACATTTAGAGGAAAATACAATAAATATTTAGTGTACGATAGAATGGTATTTAGTGTATGATGGCGACTCCTTTATTGATCAATGCAACTCGAGATGGGGAACAATATGTATTGCACAATAGAGTATTGTTCAATAAACTAAGGTTTGACTTTTGGTGTACATTAAAATATTATTTAGTGGGAGGGGAAACACTTTTTAGAGAAAAAGTTTTCAAATATTAGTAAACAATATGTTAATTTTTATGTATAGTGTAAAACATTTCAGTGAACAATGAGTTAATTTTGATGAGCAATAGGCAACTGCTTAGAAAATAATTTTTCCCGAGCAATAGGTAAATTTGTAGTGAGCAATAGATCATTAAAAAAACGGTGGATTGTTTTTTCGGTGAACAATATGTCAATTTTTGGTGAATCATAGAACACACTTTAATAAGCAATGTATTATTTTTTGGCGAACAATAAATCACTATGTAGCGAACAATATATCCCAATATAGTGAATTGAGTAATAAATTTTTAATTTGGTGAACAATAGATCACTGTCTGATAAGCATTTCTTGGTTGACAAAATTTGGTTAAACTTTAACTAATAGAATATATTTCTTAAAAAAGAAAAAAACCAAATGGAGAATTGAAAGACAAAAGAAAAAGGATGGAACAGTAAACAAATTTATTAGAAAAAATCAACAATATGAGTCAACTCGAGCCTGTGATCTCATAGACCAATCACCAATGTCCTAGACTGTTCAGGTTGAGAAAATTGCGGCAATAACAATATTGGCTCTTTATCTAGGCCCCACAAATTCAACCGAGCCATGTATTCTTTTCGGTGAGTCATGCCTACATTTTGGCCTGAACTGAGAAGCGTGCATTATATTCTTGTGACTTAAGATGAATGCTATAACAACACTATGAATTGTAGTAATTAAGAATTTAAATTATAATCTAAAGTCTAAAAAAATTCTAAAGATGTCTATACATATAAAGAATTCATGAAACAAATCTCAAATTATATGTCAAAATATAGATTTTCAACTTCGATGGTGGTATTATTTTGAAAATCAGAATCAGTAATAGAGATTTCAAAATTTTAAAAACCAGACTTGTTTAATTTGTTTCAATCTAAGCGGTCAAGCATGGGATGGAAAAATGCTGCTCGAAACAATTGTCTGTCCCACCAAGAATTTCAGCAAGCATGCATCGCCAATGACGTAGAACTCCTCGAGAATCTTCATCGTTTTCTACACAATTTTCTCTCTCCTCTACTAGACTCTTCTCCAACATCTAGGGCACCCAGTTCGCTGTTCTTCATTTTCAACTACCCGGGTACAACTTCATTCTCTTGATTCAGTTCAAAATTTTAAGCTTTCTTCATTGTTTTTTGTGCGTAATGTTAGTGATATTTGTTGCTGTACAAGAGCAGGTTTAGCTGTTTCGCCGGCAGTGCACAGCAAATTTTGGTTTTTTCAAATCCTTGAATTGAATTACTACGTGATTTCTAGCTGTTGAAGTCATAACTTAGTTCAGTTTAGTTGGGATTTTTAAATTTTAGATTGTGAGGTGGGGGGCAGAATATTCAACTCTGCTGCTATGTTAGTGAAGAATGATCTCTGATAAGGTTTTTGGACCGGGTGAATTCGACTTTTTTATGCTTCAGGTGAATTTATTGATTGGAATTTGAGGTGTTACCCAATCTAGTGTTTGATAAGGGATTTTGGTGAAGCCTCACATAGTTGTGTAGAACTGTAGATGTAGTGGGATATCTATCAGGGTTTTCAACATTCGTTTTGTTTGGTATTTGGAGATTGCTACGGTTATTGATAGTATCAGAAGCCAGAGAAGAGGAGCTTTTTCATTTGATGACATTGAGGAAGATCGTATGGCAGTGGGAATTGTGGTTGATGGGCTTTAGTGTCCTCCTGTCATTGTTTGATGTGTTAAATTGATATACAGACTTCTGGGAAAAATGAGTGTCCTTGGATTTGACATTGGAAATGAGAACTGTGTTGTTGCGGCTGTGAAGCAACGGGGAGTAGATGTGCTGTTAAATGATGAATCGAAACGGGAGACACCGGCAGTGGTATCCTTTGGGGAGAACCAAAGATTCATTGGCTCTGCTGGGGCTGCTTGTGCCACAATGAATCCCAAGTCAACCATCTCTCAGGTGAAAAGATTGATTGGCCGCTGTTTTGGTCAACCTGGTGCTCAGGATGATTTGAGGCTGTTCCCTTTTGAGACTTCTAAGGGTCCTGATGGTGAGATTCTAATTCATTTGCAATACATGGGTGAGAGACATACATTTACACCTTTTCAAATATTGGCGATGCTTTTGTCACATTTGAAGCAGATGGCGGAGAAAAGTTTGGAAATGCAAATTTCAGATTGTGTGATTGGAATCCCCTCATACTTCACCGAGTTGCAACGACGCCTTTATTTGGATGCTGCAACCATTGCTGGTCTTAAGCCATTAAGGTTGATCCATGAGTGCACTGCTACTGCTCTTGGTTATGGGATCTACAAAACTGACTTCTCCAGCTCAGGCCCAAATCATGTCGTGTTTATTGATTTTGGACACTCTGATACTCAGGTTGCCATCGTCTTATTTCAACCTGGACAAATGAAAATACTTTCTCATACTTTCGACAGTAACTTGGGGGGCAGGGACTTTGACGAGGTCCTGTTTCATCACTTTGCTACGCAGTTTAAGGAGCAGTACAATATTGATGTCTATTCTAGTACACGAGCTTGCATTCGGCTTAGGGCAGCCAGTGAGAAACTGAAAAAGGTCTTGAGTGCAAATCCAGAGGCTCCTCTTCATATAGAGTGCTTGATGGATGAGAAAGACGTGAAGGGTTTTATCACAAGGGATGAATTTGAGAGGCTTGCATCAAGTATATTGGATAGAGTAGCTATTCCATGTCATAAGGCTCTAACTGATGCTGGTGTTACAGCTGACAGGATCCAGTCTGTGGAGCTTGTTGGTTCAGCATCTCGAATGCCAGCTATGACTAGACTTTTGGCTTCGATTTTCAGAAGAGAACCCAGTCGTACTCTAAATGCAAGTGAATGTGTGGCTCGTGGTTGTGCACTGCAATGTGCTATGCTTAGCCTAGTATTCCGTGTCAAAGAGTATGAGGTTTGCATTTTTCTTTTTGTCTGCAGTACCTCTAAGACTCTAACATTGTTCAACTGTTGCCTCTGTGGTTCATTACTCATTTCTATAACATTTGGTTATGCTTCCTTTTTTGTCTGAGCATGTTTCTTTAGGTTTCTCTGAGCGATACCTTAGAGTTACATGCAAAATATCACCAATTGGAAGTTTAACTAATGATGTAACAGTTTCTCAGGATTACTTTTCCTCGTACTGAGGAACTTTCGAGTAATCTCCTTCAACTTTTTTGGTTAGAAGCTTATAGTTCTTTAGATTACTGAGATTTCTATTTTATGCCTCTGACTTTAGTTGAGTTTACATGAACAATTGATTTGGCTTCATTATGTCTTTTATTCCTTGGACTTTAGCATAGGGATGGCAATACATCGGATTCGGATCCAATTCGGATTGGAAAATCTGATCCAAATCCGACTTTGTCGGATTGGATGTTAAATCGGATTAAATTCGGGTAGAATTGCATATAATTCGATTATATATTTTCATTCAATATTGGCATAATCTTGTTTTTCTTACTTATAAAGGTAATGTTAAAGACCTTTTCAATGTCAAATACCTTTTTATGTCAAACATTTCAATGTGTTAAAGTAAAAAAGTGTTGGAAAAAGAGAATGCAAAGTTATTTTAGGGAGAAAGGAATAGGTAGTAGTAGACTAACTGGAAGGAAATGGGAGAAAATACGACTTTGATTGACGAAGAGGAGAAATCGTGAGGTAGATTGGGTGGGGAGAGGAAATTAGTTAACAAAAAAGAGTGTATTGCACCTAGAGTGCGGATCTTATGCAGATTTTTTTACGGTTATGAAATTAGGATTTTTCCATCTTCAAAAAAGGTGAAATTATTAAAAAATACATCGGATAGCATGTTAATCGGCTAAGGCAGACCCTCCAAATTCGATTGGATCAGAGTCAGATTTGAATCGAATTATTTTGTTTGGATTTCAATCGGATAATTTTGCATCAGACATGATTGGATTTGCATTGAATTCGGATTGCATTGCCATCCCTACTTTAGTACGTCAAGAATTCATTTATTTGAGCTGCTCTTTTGCCCTTCAGCTAAAATTCCGGTGCGAATCAGTTGAGCATGAAACACAAAATAATGGATAAATTTTGATGTTAATGGACTGTTGCATCGGGAAGGTTTTGAAGTTGAGCGTACCACATTTTCACTTCTTGACAACCTTGATAGGCAACGCGATTGCTGTGATAGACCAATTCCTCAATACTGCACTAGTTGCCATAATTACGACCAAAACAAAATTTTGCATCCTTGTTTGTTAAGAGAAATTGTGATAGTTTAAGAGGAATGGTGAACAGGAACTAAATATTTGTAGACGAAATTAATGCAGGTGAAAGTATGATTCGACGTTCCTTGGTATCAAAGGTCACAATCATTAGACTCTTAGTCTCTGAGGATTGAGAATGGCTAGTTAGTCCACAAAATCTAGCGGGGTTCAAATGCTCTTGTAAATATGACAGCAGTAGAAGTCTGTTCAAGTGATATTTCCTGCAGGGTTCTTTTGTCATGTGTTCCAAAGAGCATTTCAGTAAAATGAGATGCGTGGGAAGAATGACAATATGATATACAAACAAGTAAAGAAAACAAAATGTTTGCATCTTGTACTTGAAGTGCTTTCTCTCTCTCTCTCTTCCTTCTTTGGATGAAAAAGAAGATGTTGAGATAGGCATACTTTCTTTCATATGTGTATGCCTTTATCAGATATCTCCGTCATTTGATTTATTCGAGCATGAAAAAGGTCTACTTGACGACAGAAAAAGATGTGGTTATCCTTTGTAAAATATTATCATTCGTCAAAAGCCTCATATAATGTTGATTGATTATTGTTATGGTCCAAACAAGATCTCGTCATATGCTTCTACTTCAGTGTAAAAGCCTGACTTTGATTGTAGCTTTAAGAAGCCTTCTGAGTTATGTGATGTGTGCCCTAGCATAATCCTGAAAGAACTATTGCTGCATTTATGTTTTGCTTTTGTTGCTATTTCATTTAAAGTATTTTATATCCTTCTTTGCAGGTGGAGGATTCATTGCCTTTCTCAATAGGATTCCGTGTGCCTGATAATGGTCCAATACAAGCAGCTCCTAATGGTGGGTTGTTTCCCAGGGGTCATCCAATTCCGAGTGATAAAATGCTGACTTTGCGTAAAAGAAGCACATTTCAAATGGAAGCCTTTTATGCTGATCAAAATGAGTTGCCTCCTGGTGTATCCCCTAAAATCAGCGCCTTCATGGTATGACTTCAATTCTACAACTCTTCGTCTTGTTTGTTCCTTTTTTGGGGGGGGGGGGGTTATGTGTGCTACGAAACCTGCATATGTTGTATTTAGTTAGATAAACAGTTTATGAACTGTTTCTAATTCATGCTGCAGATCTGACTGGAACAGGTAATTGGTTTGACTTCTGATGTGTCTGAGACGCTTATTTGAGAGCACTGACATTTTATGCAACTGTCTTTTATGATCTTGGTGGCAGAACAACTATGAATTCTTCTGCTACATATGTTCTTACATAGCAGCATGAAAGTTGTATTCTGAGTTTTGCTAAAGAAAAGTAATTCTCTTAGACAGACAGAAAAATCAAGATGCTGAGGTTGCACCCTGTGAAGAAGCTATTACATCACATAAGAAGATAAGAAGACTAGCAATGAAATTAACTGCCTATGACAAAGTGAATCATTACTGTTATAGGCAGAGTGTACGATCAAGTGAAGGGGAAATCCAGAACATCGAAGGCACAATTTTTTTAATGCAATTTTTAGCTGACTGAGATTTCTTTCTTGTTGAACCGTAATTGGTGATGCTGTGATGTGCTGCTGAGATTTTAGCAAGCCGGATGAGTTACATGATTTAGTTCTTTTGCTTGACTCCTCTGTTACTCAAGTGAACCATATAAGAAGTACAGTTGACAAGAAACACACGTCACTTCTATTCTTCCTTCAAGTGCTGACCACCCACCTTTCAATCCCTGCCCCCCGCCAAACCACCCTTTCTATAGCCTCATTTGTTTCAAAGCCCCTTCAAAGGTCGGCCTTCATATAAACTGCTGTTCACTAATACTAACAACCGTTGAGGAGAGAACCCGCTAATGGTAACCCCTGATTGGTGCGTGTTTATGTTTTTGGAGTGATAACTGGCTTATCTATCTCTATTGCCCTGTTTCTTTGGATATTTATGGTGATGGTTCAGAATAGCTTAAGGATCTTTTCGGGAAGAAGTGCAGAACTAGAAGGATGCTGAAAGCCTTTTCTAAACAATGCCTGAGCAACTGAAGGCTTCTTTTGTTAGTGAGGTTTATTCCTGTCCATTATAGTGGAGTCTGGGGTTCTTGGAGACTCAAAAGCTGTGCGGATCTGGTAAGCGGTTAGGGTGGGTGATTCATGCAAATCATTTGAGTGCTGTGTTTGAAGTTGTTGCGGACACTGGTGTAAAGCAGTGGACTTGTGGTTAGGTACTGGATATTTGCTGAGTCACTGAGCTATGAGATGTCTGTTGGCTTTTGAAATTCAAGGTCCTCCACCACTGTGAGTCTGTTTGTTTTTAATGAGGTTTCTGGTGTATTTTTTGACTATTATCTTAAGTTGTGAACTGTGTTGTGATTTCCTTTCATGTGATGTTAGCTTTTACGCTACCAAACTATCACCTAGGGTACCCGATAAGAGAAGACGAGGTTAAACAGGCCCTGGGGAAGATGACCATTGGAAAGGCTGTGGGCCCATATCAAATCCCTGTGGAAGTGTGGGAAAGTTTGGGTGAGAAGAGACTAAAGTGGTTAACAGAGCTCTTTAATGTCATTTTTAGGATGGCAAAGATGCCCCGTGAGAAGATGCAGCACAGTCACCCCTCTCTACTAGAACAAATGTGATATTCAAAACTACAATGACCATAGAGGTATTAAGCTGCTGAGTTGCACTATGAAAGTATGGGAGAGGGTCATTGAGCGTAGGTGCTTGGAGAAGCAAGAAGTGTCGATTGCATACATTCAAGTTATTAAGGATATGTATGAGGGGGCTAAGATGAGTGTTAGGACCTTTCGAGGAGATACAGAGGAGTTTCCAGTGGATATAGGACTACACAGGGATCAACTCTTAGCCCTTTCCTGTTTGCTTGTGTAATGGACGAATTCACGAAGGGGATCTTAGAGGAGGTACCTTGGTGTATGTTATTTGCAGATGATATTGTCTTTATTGACGAAACTAGGATTGGAGTTAACAGTAGGTTAGAGTAATGGAGACATACTCTAGAGTATAGCGGTTTTAAAATAAGTTGATCAAAAACTGAATATTTACGGTGTAGTTTCAGTGGAGGAGAAGAGGGCACTAGAGAAGTCACCATCGATGGGATGCTAGTACCAAGGGTGGAGAAGTTCAGATATTTGGGCTCGATTATTGAGGAGAAAGGGATATGGACGAGGACATTAACCATCGGATAAGAGTGAGATGGCAAAAATGGAGGAATGCTTCAGAAGTGCTGTGTGACAAAAAGATACCATTAGGATTAAAAGGTAAAATTTATCATATGGTTGTTAAACCAGCTTTGTTGTATGACTCTGAGTTTTGGCCTGTTGGGCGATAAAAAGGAGTCAAGTCCAGTGACTGTTGGTAGCAAAGATGAGGATGAGGATGATCTGGTGGATGTGCGGCCGCACGAGATTAGATAGGATTAAGAATGAGGTGATCAAAGATAAAGTTAAAGTGACACCTGTATAAGACAAGATGAGAGAGTATAGACTACGATGGTTTGGCAATGTTAAGAGAGGAGGTGTGGATACACTCGTGAGAAGATGTGAGAGGATTAACCTTCATAAATATGGGAGAGGTAGAGGATGACCTAAGAAGAGCTGAAATGAGATGATTAGGCCTGATTTGAAATCTTTACCGCTATCGGAGGACATGGCTCAAGATAGGAGTCTGTGCAGGTTGAGGAACATAGGTAGCTAACTTCTAAGCTTTCCTGGGGCTGTTGTATGGTAGGAGTGTGTTTTTGTCTAACTTGTGTTTGCAGTTCCTTGTGTTTGTTAGCTTTATCATCTGCTCACCAAGGTTAGTAGTGTTCCAATGACAATTGTTTGAGGTATGGTACCTATATCTCCTAAGGTGCTATAGGAGGTATTTTCTCTTGTTACCTATCCACATCTTTGTTGTTAAAGTCTTATTGTAGTTCCAATTGTATGTGAATCTCTTGGAATCGACCTCTTTGAGGGCAGAGATGCTTGAAGGGATAAGGTTGCCTACACCTGGATATTCCTAGGCCCTCTGTAAGCGGATTTACACTGAGAGTTGTTGTTGTTGTCGTTGATGTTAGCTTTAACAGCTTAAGTTAAATCCTACAACTGTATTCGTGTGTATCGTACTCCAATGTTTAGAATGAGCATTTCAAATTAAGAGACTCGTTTTATGATGCCTTTGACTGCCAATTCTGTTTCTTATCTTGTTTGTGGGGTCTTTGCTGCTGTGGGTCCCCTGTATGCCTAAAAACAACAGCTAGCCTTGGGGGACCCAAGTTTATGCTACCTTAGTTCTGAAAAGCCTAAACTATGAGAGTGGTTGTTGTTGAGAGGTCTTCCACCAGAAAGAACAAAAGAAAGCCCTGAAAAAATGGATTTCCTAGTACACATGATCTCACACTATTCTATGAAGTAAGACTAATTCTTCCATTCTGTTGCAGCGTCTAGGAGATGTCTTTTGGTAGGACTAATCCCCAAAATGTAGCGTATTGTCAGGCGAGCGTAAAGATTACACTTATGCTGATTATGGGTTATATGAGCTGTCCATTTGAAGTCTCTTGATGGATTGGAAATTTGGGACTGAGCATGGTCTTGAAACATTTATGCGTGCTGTAATGCCTATGAAGGCTTGTAAGTTATTGAGCTGCTATTAGAAAAATTCAAGGAAAAGGAACTATTGATCCAGGAAATGTTCTCTAGTTCTTCACTGCTGGAAATTTTACTCTTTATTACAAGTCAAGTGGAAATTCTGTCGCCTCAACTCAGTACAACAACAACAACAAACTCCCAGTGTGGGTCCCGCTTTCGCGGGGTCTGGGGAGATCCAGCTGTAGGCAACCTTACCTCTACCGGTATTTCTACCTATAGAGAGGTTGATTCCATAAGACCCACAAAAACAGTTTTGTGAAAACCCTTTTCTGAGTACGGGAAACAAGAAAGAGGGAAGGATCTGAAAAGCAAATAAAGAGTGGGCAAATAAAGAGTGAGCAGAGACATACCTCAACCACCAAGGAGCGCTTGGCGTCGTCACATCCCAGAAAAGTACGACCTGCAGACAAAAGCACACCCAAAAAACCCAAACCCGCCCCGACACCGCCTAAAGCTACAGCCTCCCTACGGGGCCGGTCGCCTGCAAAAGGAGACCTTAATCCTATCCCGCCACTGACTCCTATCCTGAGCCATGGTATTGTCGCCTCAACTCAGTAATCATTATAAATCGGAATTTTTGTTAAATGGCTATACATGGTATTGTGCTCAAGTAGCAAAGTGAGGATTGGGAAGTGCAGAAAGTAACATTCAAGCATGTTGGGTCAGGCAGGAGTGCGGATGCAGTTGTGATAGATTTATAGTTCCTCCACGATCAGGAGCCACTTTCTATATGATTACAGCCTTCTGCCTTCCTTTTGAAGTTGCTGTGCAGGGTACAACTGTTGTCTGGTGATTTGGTTCCAATGGAGTAAACTCAATTGATTCTTTTCTCCTTTCCCCAGGTTCTGTTGGGACACAAAAGTTTCTTTTTTTCCTTCTTTTTTTGGGGGGGGGGGGGTTGTTGTCCAACATCGACTTTTCTTTTAATTCATTGGTTCACTATTTGGGACATGAAATTAGCTAGATAGATGTTCTAATTATAGTTAACTTGTGGTACTTTGCAGACGGAGACGTTTAGGGTTGATTTTCATTTGAACATCTGCAGATTGCCACGACACAGTTTTGGTTCTTTTGGGGGGGGGGGGGGATCTTGTACTTCAATCAATGAAACTTCTTAGTCTCTTGTTCTTTTGCTCTGGTTTGCAGATTGGCCCTTTTGAAGTGCCTCACAATGAAAATGCTAAAGTCAAGGTGAAAGCCCGTGTGACTCTCCATGGGACTATCACTCTAGCATCAGCATTGGTGAGCTTCTAATTTTTTAGTAATGTAGTGTGTTAACTATCTACTATTCTGGAGAATCCATGTTCACTGGTGATGTTCCTTTATAATTGCTGCAGCTTGTAGAAGATCCTGTGGATGAAATGAGAAGGGTAGATATGTCCACAGAGAGAATGGAAGTCAGCTCTGACAATGGAACTCCTGATGCAGTAAATGGTCCTGAAGAGAGATATTCTGCATATCAACAACCTGTATGTGCCACTCACATGAGTGATGAGTTGATGTCAAACTTATGTCTGGTTCGTTAACTATAGTTTTATGAAATAATTGGTTCTCTCTATTTAAAGCACTTATTTAATTTAGTATAAATTTTTTTGGAAAACTTAAGCTATATACCACACCTTTGCATCCTTTTTCCATGAGTTTGTCATGTAATATGGGAAGAATTAGAGTTCTCAATTGCAGTGAAATGTGAGGCCAGTATTGGCTGCTTGACTACTCAATGCTCTTGCCTTTCTTTCCTTGTTTCTTTCTTTGTACATGTGCTGCAGATACAAAAACCTGTATGTGCCACATCTACTTCTCTACAATGCAAGCTGTTTGACCGATTAGCTTCATTACATGCTGGAAACAAAATATTTCAGTAGCAACTCCTGCCCTTTTTCTGTTGAGAAGCTTGGCCAATCCCAGAATTTTTCGCTATCAAGTTTTGATAGCAGAGGCTATTGCTTTGACAGAATAATGACAAAAAGGGCAAGACTGTGAAGCGGTCAGACATACCAATCAAGGAGGTTGTATATGGTGCCGCAACTCATGCTAAGCTTTTAGAAGCTCAAGAGAAGGAGCTTCAGCTGGCCCAGCAGGACAATAAGGTGGAGCAAGCCAAAGAAAAGAAGAACACCCTTGAGTCATATGTGTATGACACCTGAAATAAGGTACAGCTTCTAATTTCTATGTATCCTGTGTTATTATACTTCCTCCTAGACATCAAATTATGATTTTCATGTGGATCTCTGTGTGGTTGTAATTCAGTTTACTAAGTCAGCTTCATCTACTAATCTTCTTTAACCAACAGTAAGATCCATTAGCTTGGGTACCATTTCTCCGTTCTCCAACAGTGGAAAACCAAAAGAAGTGTAGAGTGTAGATTTAATGGAGGCTTATGGTCAAGTATATGTGTTCATGTTTTCGGCCTGCAAGTACAGATAGAATTCAGTTCAGCCTAATCATATGATACTAAACTTTTCATTTATAGATCTGCAATAATGCTAAGCTTAAAAAATGTTGATACAATCATCTTTGATGTTGCTAATGAACAAATGAATGCATGAATTAAAAGTCTGTCTTATCCCAGTAGCAGCATAAGTTCAGCTGTATATAGTTGCAAAATAAATGTACAATTGTTTCATTGCCTCTACAAGGATTGGCCTTAAGGTGTAAGATGAAGTACAATAATTGATTTTATGAACTCCAATCTTTTTTTTGTTGGGGGGGGGGGGGGGCTCCTGTCTTGATCCAAAACAGAATCGCATGCCCATTCTCAAACCTGTTGGTTTCCATTCAAACACAGAGAGGGAAGAAGTTCCAACTCCTAACTGAGAATGGCTTGAATGGATAATCTGTTTTAGGTCACAAGCAAAAAGTTCGATAGATGTGCAGTGCTGGTACGATATGCGTAGTTGGCTACTCCTTCCTGGTGGTTTTCGTTGAGATGGACAAAAAAAAGAAATATAATGTTTCTGTCACTCAAAGTTTTGTTCCTTTATTTGCCCTTTCATCACTTATCTGTTGTGCGTTTTCCTCACTTTTATTTGCTTGCTTCTTGATGTGCTCCTATTCCTTGGCCTTGCTTCTTCCCTTTTCCATTTCAGAATCAGTACCACTAACTCAGTTGCATAATTTTGTAGCTTTTCAATACATACTGGGGATTTGTAACTGAGTCAGAAAAACAAGAGATCTCCAGGAACTTGCAGCAGACTGAAGAATGGCTTTATGAGGATGGAGATGTTGAGTCTGCTAACATGTATGCTGATAGACTTCAGAATCTTCAAAAGGTTAATGTTATTGAAAATCTCAGTTACTGATACCACATTTCATCAGTCATGTACTGAGTTCAGTTTTGGGTTTTAATAGTTGGTGGATCCAATTGAAAACTGATAGAAAGATGAAGAGGCCCGAGCAGAAGCAGCTAAGCATTTGCTCGATTCAATAGCCAAATACAGGGCAGCTGTACAATCATCACCACCTAGTTTGAGAGAAGCTGTATGATTCTCCTGTGATATGATATTATTGGGATTATTAATGAGTCAACCATTTTTCTGCATTTCTTGTATGTAATAATTTTTCTGTCTTCAGGTTCTTGCTGAATGTGCTAAGGCCGAGCAGTGGCTACAAGCAAAAAACTCAGGAGCAAGAGATACAGCCCAAAAATGTTGATCCAGTGCTGTGGTCAAGTGATATTAAAAAAATTGCTGAAGCACTTAATGCGTAATTTCTCCATGACCATGCACAACTCTCATTCTTTGCAGAGTCTTAGCTGAGTCTAATCAAGTATATGCTCTCTAAACTGAGATCCTGACCTTGACCTGCATCTTGATTCTTGTGGATACCAACACATCTACATTTTACGCAAAATATGACGTCTCCTTTGGCAGTGAATTTCTATATATGCTTCATCTGGAGTATAGCGCATATTAGGACCCACATCTACAGACTTGAATACTTTGTGCACATGGACGTATGCAATTACAAAGGTGTGTCGCATCAGTGAATACTTTTGTTCATTAATCTTCTTGTATAGTATGAACTACAGTTCAGATGGAATGGTGGGCTTGTCTTTTGATAATTAGCTTGGATAATCAGGAGTTTAAGAAATGGTTGTTATTCCTGTAAGGACATTAGTAAATCAACCATGCAATATGGTCTAAATTCCATCACATGACTGCTAGTGCGACATTAAGTATCGAGGGCCATGTTCTCAGTGAGATATAGATAGGCCAAGTTGTCTTTGGTGATCTCCTCATATCTCTTTGGCCATGCTCTTGCTCACTTTGGATCATTTGGTATCCTTCCCCTGTTATCCGTGTCTTGTTTCTCTCTTTCAGTAGCTGCCATTCCCAAATATCTCAACTTACTTCAGAGCATCCTCATACAATAGATATTTTCTATGTTTCTGCAGCAGTGCTACTTCAGCTTGTGCTTACTCAGATTCAGTCCTGTACCAGCGAATTTTCCTTTTTTGCAACCTAGCATTTATAATATATATTTCACGTGTTCTCCCATCTTCATATGAGATCCTAGATATTTGATGCTCCTTGAGAGGTAGAGCTGAATATGAAGTAACAAGCAGCGAAACAAGGAAAAAAGATCATTTCCAAGGAAAATTGCTTCTCACACAAAGGAAAAACCACTTTACCATGATCTCATTGGTCCCTATCCATTCTTGTAGACTGGGACACAAAGGCCCAATGGTTTTCACCAAACACTTTAGTGAGCCGAGGTTTTTCTTTGGGTTTTTTTTTCTTTTTCCCCTGCATTCTGTTATGTTACTTAGCTCTAACCATGTTACCTTTGGATAGGCTTCTTGATTGTCATATTGGTCCCCTTCCCCCCCGCCCCCCCGCCCCCCCTTCAGCCAAACTCATATCAAGGAAGGTGCATTGTACTGAGGTCCTTTTATTGTGGACTGGACAGAACCTATTATGTAGTTTATTTCAGATGGAAAACTGAAAGAAACTAGAAAAAAACAGGAAGGAGATGGAAGATTTTATAAAAAATAAGTTTAGCTTAGTTTAAAGAACTATAAGGAACTGGAAGAGAAATTAGAGCGAATAGGAAGGGATTGGATAGTTAGAAAATAATTTTAAAGAAATGGAGGTTGGAGGCATTTGCTGATGCAAGTAACTCTTTTATCATTCTTCATTAGGGCTGGAGGGGAATCGAGCAAAACCCAAACTTGATAGGATTGAAGGTTAGATCACCTAAGTTCAATAGCCTTGTAAGGCAATTTTACCCATTTCCCCTGGTTCTTACTATTTATAGAAGACTATCATCAAACCTATTTCAGAAGTTCAAAAGAACAAGAAGGAAGTTAATTTGAGTCTTCATATTGGTAAAATATGAAGCTAAACTCCAACCAGCATCAACTTAGACTTTCTGCAAAGATGTGAGAAAATAGGGTCAGGGATGAGAGATGATTTAGGGAAAGTGTGCGACAATGTAGAAGAGGAGTTGGTTAGAGGCTTGGGTGTGTGATGGTGGGTGATTGAGTGATGAGGTAGGCTTGCTGATTTCCCTGCCCCTGTAAGAAATGGACTGCTGTTTTTCAGAAATTAGCTTCTGAGGTTAGATCATGGTGCATAGCTAGCCAGTTTGCAATTTTCTTTTTTAAACTTTATGTAGTTTACACTGGCTTGCGGCTAGTAGCCCTTCCTAGTCAAGTTCTTTTAAGCTTTGCTCAGCTTGTTTCTGCATCCTGAGCTGGAGCTTGCTTCAGCCTTTCTGAAATGGAGCTTCTGAAGCTTCCTGGCTAGCAGTTTGCTACCATTCACAAGTTGGCTTTGCTCATTTCTGCCTATTTTATATGAAAGTGAAGACAGTTTACCTGTTAATAGTTGATACCATTCAAACGTGCTTAACGTTGATCGGCCTACCCCGATGTGTGTTCTCCTAAAGATATGGTGGTATCAATCCCCAGATCCAACATGGCTCAGCTTTTTTCATTGTGTAACTTGTAGATGAGTTTGACTTCAGACTTAGGAGCATTCTGCAGACATTAAACTGACAATTTCAGTTTTCCAAAATTCATTCTGTTTATTGCAAACACTTGATTCTAGGGTGTTGTTCCATACTTGCAAGTTGCAACTTTGTTGATTCCTTTGTTTCATGCTTTCAACTTCGTTGATGCCTTCTGCTGCAGCCTGCATCAACCAATTAGCTGGACATTGGCAACATTCTCGCCCCCTTTTGCAGACATTCGAGATTGAGTTTTCTCTTTTGCTGGGAATGCTTTTTCTTTTTCCCCGTCGTTTTGTTTTTCTTGTCTTTTCCCCACTTTTTTTTCTTTTTTGGGTTTTTTTTTTTTAAATTTGGGGGGTAGGGTGGGGGGGTATGCCATTGGCAACAGAAGCTTACTTTCAGCATGCGTGACTGCCATTTTGCCACTCTGTTTCCAATTAGGGCTGTCAAACAGGTCGGGTCGGGTCGACCCATTTAATAAACGGATCAATTTTGTATCGGCCTTGAAAATAGCTTCGATTTGCTTAAAATTGAAAAATAACAATTTTTCACACTAAATGGTCAAATCGTGTCGACTTCAGGTCGAAATCGGGTCGGGTCGCGTTCGTGTTTTTCTCAGTAAATTCGGATCGGATTCGGCGGGTTATCGTGTCGAGTCAGACTTTGATAGCCCTAGTTTCCATTGGGACGCATCTGTGGACTCTGCTGATTGGTTATTTTCTGTATCTATAACAGGGCATGCAAGCACGTCATGAAATCAAAGTCTCTTCCTCAAAGGCCAGAGAATATTGCATCCTCAGATCATACAAGCGAAGGGAATGATATGCGAGAAGATGAATGAGTTATTTCATTAAACCAAATGCAGCAATATTATTTGGTCGTATTGCATCCTCAGATCATACAAGCTAAGGAGATGATATGCAACTAGATTGATGCGGCATTAATCAAGTTAAACCAATTGCGGCGATGTTGTTGTCAATCATGTATGGTGAGCAACATGTTTTTACCTGAAGTTTTGACATGTCTTTTGCCAGTGTCAGCAGTTCATAGGGCTCACCGAAAAATATCGACAACTTTAGCTTCCATGACTAAAAACATGTCAGTCAGCCACTTCTGATTGGGTAACTTCACATTTTGGTGGCAACTCAGATGGGAGAAGTTATGCTTCCCATTTATATAGTAGAACTCGAGTTTTCCAGTAAATGAACCCCAATGCTCAGGCTGCGTTACACACTTGGTATCTATTTCTGAGTTGTGCCCTTGGGGTTAGGATCAAGGATTCAAAATGCGGTTTTGGTCGCAATTGTATTTTGGTTCCATATCATGGCGAAAATGCGGTTCGGCCAATTCCAAAACTTTTCTGATGCAACATTTCGTCACAGATGATAACATTTTGAATCCATGGTTAGGGTAGAACATCCCCTGATTCTAATTGAGTTGTATACGGAATGTTGTCTTCAGAATTTGCCTTTTTATATGATAGCAATAAAATCATCTCTTTCTGTTTAATTCTCTCATTGGCTCAATTTAAACGTTGCCAAATATCTGTTTTGCATTTAGATAAGCGTTCACGTAGCATACATATTAATATTGTGGTTGGTCTGTAGATGTTGATAAGGATTTCATTTGACGTATAAATAAGTATATTGATAATTAATTACGAAAAGAACTTTGATTTTGTTTTCATTTTTCACAATAGTTTGATCGTCAATGCCATATAAATTGGCTTGTAGATGTTGACAAACATATGTTTGCTGCACATATAAGCATCTGGATTATTTGGATTATTACTGTGAGGTATTATTTTAAAAAGTTTGAAAAAGATACGCATTTTTCTAGCTAAAGGAAAATAAAGAAAGCACTCAATTAGGAATATACTAACATTATTAGTAAAAGGAAATTGATAATAATGTCCCATTAATAGCAAATTGAACTAACAAATAATGCATCTACCAAAATTGACTAATTTAGGAGAGGTTCTGTCTTATCTCCCCATCTGTCCAGGCGTTTTGCAGCAATTTCCACCTGTGCAATGCAAAATTCCAATGTCATTAACTCTTTTTTTTTTTCACCTTTTCTTGCTCATAATTATTTTAAAAAATAAAAAAATATCTTCTTCTCAATATTTGTTCCAAATTTTCGCTGTAAAAAGTATTTCAAGCAATTGTTGTTATATGTACAGAGAAAAGCATAACACAATGTGTTGAAGATAAGTTACCTCCTTTTGCCAATTTGTGCTAAAAGTGACCCATAAAAGAATAAGAGTTTGCATGGCAGTACCTCCAATCATTCCACCCCATATTCCCTATAAAAAAAAAAGTAACAATTTGCTGTAATTAATTAAAATACAAAAATGAAAATGACAAAGCTAAACATAAGATTAAAATTTAGAAACCCGAAAAAAGAGGGTTAACAGTATTGGTTACCTTAACGCCGAGTTTAAAATAAAATCCAAGAAGCACTCCTGTAGGTATACCAACGACATAATAACATCCGATATTTACATAAGCCACAAATGCTTGCCATCCGCAACCGACCGCAACCCCTTCAAGCAATTCCAAGGTTTTAGTCAATTTCTCTAGACTATATAAATAAACAGCTAGGTCATTGATCAATTGGGTTAGACTGGTCTGCGTTTCAAATTCAGAAACCTTTTGGATGGATTTGAATTAAAACGTGTTGGTTCAAATTTAACTTTTGAGTTAAGAAGGCTTCCGTTTGGTTATTTATGATTTGTAAGTCTAGCTAATTTATCTTTGGTCGAGAATCCAATGTACTTAGCCAAGGGTTCAACTAAGTTCATTACATATCAAGTCATAATGTGGTGGGTCAAAAAGGTTAGATCCATCAAAACTAGTAAAGTTTGTAAAAGTTGTTACCTGATAAAACGGGTTGAATGCCATTGAGAAGGATAGATAAGGCCAGGAGGGGAGCGAGATCGGCAACAGCATCAGAAACTTCAATTCCTTCGGTGAAGATGTAGCTGAGATGATGGCGAAAGACGAGCACAAGGATGGAGAAGAAAAGAGCGATGAAGAAAGATAAAGTTGTCACCACTGCTACTGAAAATGATGCTGACTTGGGATGACCTGCTCCTAGCTCATTGCTTACCCTAACACTGTTTGTCAATCACCATAATAACTGTAAGTCCCTCAGATGCTCTTGTTCTAGGAATTGCACCAATCAAAATTTTTGGATTTACTCTCGCAATATTTTACCATATTTTCTTTCATCAAAACATTCTTTAATAGATCACTCTAATAAAATCAACTGTGTTGATGAAAAAATGATTATAAGTGTGATCTTAGAAATGGTTAACAAAGGTAGATAATCAAGTAATTTCACAAAATTTATGAACTGTAACACCCTTTCACTTTTTAATCCCACTATATTCTCTTAATATAATGCATATGACGATACTTTTTACCCTAAATTATGCTAACTTTGTGTGCGTGCGTGCGTATCTATCTTAATATAAGATCTTTATCATTTTCCAAAAACTAAAATGCATACCACACAGCATAGTAAGAGCAAGCGAGTGACACTAACCTTGCTGCCGCATTGAATCCCACGGAGATCATGAACATCCATGCTGTTATTGTTGTGCTGCCAATTATAATAATGCACTTTAATTAGCATTTTTGCAGGGTTTGAAGAGATCCAAATATAAACAGTCTTACCCTTATGTACTTAATTGCATACAGAAAGATCATTTTCAATAGACTCATATAAGAAGAAATTATTATCGTCGTATACTAATAATGCCCCGTCCCCTCCTCTAAGGTCATGTCCTCGTAGCCATATTAGAATATGGAGTACTTGACACAAAGTATTAGAGATAAATTAAAATAAATATGTTGGTAAAGAGATCTTACCCAATGGAGAGAGAGTCCAACGCAATTTCGGGATTGTCTAGCCAGCCAGCAATCAACACCAAAACTTGGTAGTACCAGGTTTCCAAGCATAGCATAACTGCCGAAGCAGCGGACAACTTAAAGAAGTCCCAAAGGCCACTAAACGCAGCCCAACTAAGCCCAGTCCAAGTATATTTGAACCTGTCACTTACAACTATGTACACAAACTTGGCACCCACATTGAACCACCAAGAGACGCTGAGCACCAAGGATGCCCCAAGCAAGCCTAGGTCAAGCTTGTATACGGCCACCCAGGTGAGCACGGCGTTGATCACAAAGGTGGCCGCGGAGAACAAAGTGCTCGGAACCACCACGCTTTGGGCCTGAAGGAATTTCTGGGTCGGAAAGTGGCACGCGTACGCAAAGATCTGAGGGATGAGCCCATATATGAACAATGCAGCCGCGGAGGCTATATCTTGAGGTTCTCCTAACAATAGAAGGATGTCCTTGGAGAATACGTAGACAATCATCAGCGGAATTCCGGCCGCCGTTAGGAGTATGATCGACCGTTGGACATAGATTCCCAACAACTCGTACTTGCCGGCCCCGTATGCTTGCCCACACAACGTCTCCACTGCACTTCCCATTCCGAGCTACAAATAAATACGCGTTAAATGAATGTCTTATTAGACTATCATCTATTATAACCATTTTTGATTGGATAATTGTAACATATATATATATATATATATATATATATATATACCTCTTTTTTTTTTTACAAAAAAGTTGGACATAATAAGCATGTATTTTGAAAATAAATAAAGCATTTTAAAATTTGACGTGACACATGTCGGCTTCAAATTTAAGGCCAATACAAACAAGTTGAGCTAAGCTCAAAGAAATTTAAATCGAGAGGCTCATGATGAGCTCATAAAGGGAGGAAAATACTTAAGTTGATTAATTAATTTCGAACCTCAAAATAAGTTAATATATATCATATTTTTTGAAGCGCATAATTTTAAGAATTACATCTGTAAATATATATTAAAAAATTAATATATATCAAATATATTCATGAAAAATATATATACATAAACAATAAGACTGTATGCTCTTATTACCAAAATAAATTCTATCCATCGATGCAATTAGCGAGCATTTTATTTTTCAACTAAAACGTGTTCTAACGAGTTACGTAACCATTAATTGATATGTCCTTTTCTTATTTATGATTTTGGTTTTTCTTCCCCTTTAAGTCAACTAAACCTGTTTTTTAGACATGCATTGAAGATACACAGTCTGACCAGTACTATGCGATAATGGATTTGATTAGATGTTGAGATGATCGGTTATTTTTAACAAAAAAATTAAATAGCATTAGATTATACTGTTGGAGGGGAGGAAAGATATAAAAAAACTACAGAGAAGGTAGCAATACATGAGTTTCACTATTCTATTTTTTGTTTTTTGTTTTTATGATTTTAGGTTCGTATGCATATTAAAAGGGTAAAAAACCAACATAAAGAACTAATTTGAAGTTTCGGTTAAAAAATCCTTTAAAATAATCAATACACGCAAATGATTATCCTTAATCCTACTACTTTTAATCTAAATGGATTCAAATTTTAAAGTCTTATCCAACATGTTATATTTTTTATATGAAATCCAATCGAATTACCAAATTAGATAAATTTTTTCCATGTCTACCTTCTAACATTACAACAACATTACATTCTAGTGTGGGTCACGTTTTTGCGGGATTTAGGGAGATTCAAATATAGGCAATCTTTCCTTTACCGACATCCCTATTCGTAGAAAGGCTGAATCCAAGAGACCCACAAAATAAGATTTTGTAAAAACATTTTATTGAAGAATTATTTTATGAAAACATTTGATGGAATAAAAACTAAGGCTACGCAGCAGGGCAAGAACTAATAAGTACTAATAGATCAGATGATTGTAACTATCTAAATATAAATACAATATAAGTACAAGTGTAAAACAGAGTAATCTACCTTCCAACATTCACCCCCCCAAAAAAAATCCTTTTATGAAAAATTTATTTCGTGAGCCAACCACCACGTGTCAGCACTATGACCACATTATGATGTAGACAGTGATTTGTTTTAGGTATGGTGTCATTAGCAAAAGCCGTGTCGGCACAATGGAGGAAATTAGGGCAAATTAAAAAGGAAGAACCTAATATTTGAATTAATATTTCCACCCCATCTCACTTTATTTATATATATAGATTGTTCAAATTTGCATATATATTAACGAAGTAGTTAACAAATAACAACTGTAATTATATGCCTTCTCCCCCAAAAAATCACTGTCATTGTCAATAGTACCTTTAGTTTTAGTAGGAGTAAGTGTCTAATAAAGTTACATTGAATTATCAAGATGACTGTGAAAATTTTTTAAATAAATAAAGCCATTGAAACAAATAGATGCTTTCAAAAATGTACATTTCTAGCAACTTTTACAAATTCATTAGTGTTATAGTCTTTTTGAAAATTATTACGCCTTCTCTTATCAAAAAAAAAAGAAAATTATTACTCCCTCTATTCTGCTATTATTGTTAAAATTTTATTAAACTTTACGGCTATATAATATATAATATATAATTAAGGTAACATGTTTAGAAGAATATGACCAAAATTACTTATTATAAAATTCCTAAATTCTTCTTTTAATGTATTGTGTTATGTAATCTGTCAGAAAAAGATAGCCAAAGTTAATTTTTGGAAATCTTAGGAATCAACTATTAAGCAAATAAGACGAGTAGAAATAGAAAACACTTTTTTGGATTGCTTGCATACAAAATATAAAAAGACAAATATATGTAGATAGAAAGTGATGACCATTAAAATCAGCTCCTTCTGAAGCTGTGATTGATAATCATTTTTGTATGACATATAATATACAGATACATGTGTGTGCACGTACGCATATAGTATCGTCGTAAACACCTATTGTCTTTTTCAAATGCTGGCACATTTCATATCTTGAGAGACGAGATATTTAGATATATATCTCCTTCGAGTTTAGTGAAATATATATATTTTTTAATCCTCAAATGTTGAAAATATTTCTTTATCCCTTTTCATCTTTATAGCAAACTAATTTAAACCTAGAATTTACCAAAATGATATTTATTGTTGCAAACTTAAATATTATAACAAAATGAAGATAAAAGTTTTCACTAAAATATGAAAGAAACGTAGGTAAGTAAATGGTAGAAACAATCCGGAGATTTTTTTTCTCTCTCTAGTTTTGATAAGTAAACTAAGTCTGGTATTTAGTATTTACCTTAAATTTACTATGTTAGAATTAATTTTTTTTAAATTATTTTTTTCACTTTAAATAAATTTATCTATGTTTTCTTACTACTTTTCTTACACTTTTTTTTTAATTTAATAAAATCTTAAGATTTTTTTCTTATTTATCGTTTTTTACACTCAAATAATGAAGGACCTTTGGTAAATTTGAGCGTTTATAAAAATTGCTTCACGTAAAGTTGATAAGGGTAAAATTATTAATTCATATAAAGTGTGGGCTAGGGTTGGGATCAATTATTTCACTGTGAGCCTGAAAAGTCATATATGTGAATATGTCATTGTAACTTATGCTCATCAATTAATATTCATCCATTATGGAAAATTTGATTTTCAAATTTTAGCTATAATCAATTTAACATTTATCCATTATGGAATTTGATATGATGATTCTTTAAACACAATATAATTTTCTTTTTTCCTATACTTCTGGTTAAACGGACACAAGTCACTGCAAAGGGTTTTATATTTTGATCTTTGGCTCTGTCTCCTAGCTCGAATTCATCTTTATCAAATGAACCAAAAGTCGGTTCTTTTTAACTTATTATAAGTTACTCATTATTTATTAGTATTGATCTACTAGTGTCGATGAATATTAAATGTTAGAAAATTGTAATAAGAAACTATATATGGTTAAGTATTGATGAGTATTGATTGACACTAATGAGCATTGATTACTATTGACCCATACAATAATGAATGCTAATGACAAGTGTCTATGATAAATTAAAATGAACATGATCTGAGTTTTTTGAATAGATTGAAAAGAACATATCATAATAGATAGGCATAAATAGATATCCAGGAAGAAATTCCCAAAGTTTTCTCTGTGGTTCAACCAAGTCACTGAAATTTTTAGGATGAAATTAGACAAAAGTTCAAATTATATGAGCTCAAGCCAATTCTTTCAAGTGAAAAATAGAAGGTTTCCAACAACTAGTGAGATGTGGGATGAGGAATACTAGATACATACCATGAGTCCATAAGCCAAGAGTTGAACGCCGTTATTGCCAAGGGAGGAGGCGGCGAGCTCGAGGTTGCCGAGGTGGCCACAGAAGATCTGCGTCGACATCGACGTCACGTAGTTGAACAAGTACACCACTATGACCGGCCCCGCTAGCGGCACCAGGTGGCCCAGCTCCAACCAGGTGGCCAGCCATAGCCGCCGGGCTGAGGTCATGCTGTGGTCCGCCAAAACTTCCTCCAAAGATGAGTCCACCAACTCCCTGCCGCCCTTCTGTGGCGGTGTTAGCAGTGGCGCCGCCCCCTCCTGATGGTGCTCCATTAATTTCTCTCTCAAAACTTAGATGCTGTGCTTTGGTGTTTTAGGCCTTGTGGATGAAGTGGTGGGTGCCAAATTTAATTTTCCTCATGAGAAGGTAGGCAGAACGTGTATTTTTTTTTTATTTATTTAAAAAAACTTATGTAAAGGCAGGTAGAACGAATGAAAAGTGTCTTTTTTTGTTGGTTGTGCAAAGTGGAATTCAAGGTAAGAGGTGATCAAAGTAAAGTTGTATTTGAAAGTTCAACGCCTCGTTAGGGCTTTTTTTTTGTGTTTTTTCTTTTTTTTGGGATATATGTGGAATAGTACTGTTGTCTTAAATGGAGTTATTTCATTAAAGATGGCCATGATTTGAGAACTATTTATATTATGTTGAATCGGATTCATATTGTGTAAATGAAGGTGTTCTCTTTACATCCCAAACAAAAAATGTCATAAAACTAATATCCTATTGAATGTCATTTAATAAAATTGATTTTTTTTGTTTTTGAAATAACAAGCACGTTACATGTTCTATACAAATAATAAAAAGATCTGTTTCAACAATTCCAAGTAAGAATTTGCAACTACATATTTTAAGTATAGCGCTAAAAGTCTTTCTCGATAGGACAAGTTGATGTGTATACAAGATAATACTAACTTGAGATCGAACTTCAAATTTAATGACCCAAACACATATTCAACCACCCAAAATAACTAATCCAAAGTGAACTATTGTCCAAAACAACTTGACTCAAACCTTTTTTAAATTCTTTTTAAACTTATTTTTCTTTACATGATAAGCTTGTAGCTCGGTCAGAAAAAACGTAAATCATTTCAAAGGTAATTTGAAATGAAGATGCATGATTCAACCTGTAATCGAACCGAACCCTATCAACTTGCTTACAACCCACTTAAGCTTCACCTAACCTAAAATCAAACCAATCAACCAATTGGTCAAATTGACCAGCACTGTAGCACTACAGAAAGCTTTCATTTCAGCAAGGATGCAATTCATAAGATTCTTTAAGTGCCAAGTGAACGACAAGCTTCTATAGCTTTGGTAAACCAACAAATAAATCATCAAATCAACCAGTTCAATCATTGAGAAGCCCATAGGACCACCATTTTCTTAATGCGATTAGATTTTCAAATTTATGGATCACACATTTAGATTACTTCTTGTAAATTTTTTTTTTTTATAATAATAAAGTGAAATAATAAAATTGTTAGGCACCTCTTATTATAAGAGTATGTTCAATAATATTATTAGTCAATATAATATCTAGTAATGGTGAAAAATAAATATTTGAAGAGATGGGGCCTATAATAGTGTAGCTAAATTTAGAGGGTCGGTCCACTGTTATATTTGTTTTTCAAAAAATGTGGATTATCTGGTTCTGTGTAGTTTGTTGTAGGCCGTGTACGAATGTCATCGATAATAGTGCCAATTTAGAGTACCTACCCATTGACCCTGCACTAGGATGTACCTTTTCACCGTGTTTACTATTGTCACTTTCTTTCTCATTGAGATATTGACACTTGCCCAAATCCAAACTATTAAATGGCATTAACCAACAGACGCAAACAATAAATGCGGCGCTACTTTTGGGGTCTTGACACCTCTTCTGCACCAAAAAACAATAAATAAAAGAGTAATACAGTGATGTCCGACACTTTAATTAATCTACCACCTTGCTTGCATTCATGTTTATGAGAAGGTAGGGGAATTTAATTTCATAATAATCACCAATGGAAATTGGTAGAGTAGGCAAAATACGTGTATAGTTAGTGAGAATTTATAATTATTAATACAGAATTGTTCAAGTGTTTTAATATTTTGTTCTCTTTAAATAAGATAGATCATAGATTCGAACTTTGTAAATGAAAAAATTTACGATAGGAGTACTCTATTTTTTATTGGCCCAATACTAACTTGACTTTAACAAAATATGAAAGATTCAAGAAAAAAAAAAAGAATCTGACAGTCACTTCTAACACCCAGTAATAGGACTTTGTTGATGCCTGATTTGTAAGAAAATTTTATAAAAACTTAATCTTAGAGAATGCTCTAATCTTAATGTGATGACTGATTTTCAACTCATTAATATCTTTTTGATCAAAAAAAAAATACGGCCTTAACTAATCAACAGTATTCTTATATATAAGTGTTCCACAAACATACTTAAATTTAATCATGCGATAACGTGGCCTATACATGATAGTGGTATGTTCATGCATGGTCAACATATGTTTAGTGCATGTTCTTTTTGTTAGTCTTTTTCAATTTATTAACTTCAACTTATTTCAACCCACTTCAATCAACTTTAATAAAAAATATAAACTTCAATACACTTCAACTCATTTTAATCAACTCTAATCTATTTCAACCCCATCAAAGATAAGATGAGAGAAACTAGACTCCGATGGCTTGACCATGTGAAAATGAGGAGTGTGGATGCTCCAGTGATGAAATGTAAGATGATCAACATCCTTTGAAGCAAGAGAAGGATGGCCAGACCAAGGAACAGTTTGGACAAGGTGATTAAAGAGGACTTGAGAGTTGTCGATTTAACGGAAGACTTGGTTCAGGATAGGAAGTTGTGGCGGGATAAGATTAAGATCTTAGATCGCAGAGAGTTAACATCGTAGTTAGCTTTTGGGGGCGGTGGCTGTGTGCTGGTAGTGGTGTCTTTCGTTTATCGTATTTGTTTGTAGATAGTCTCTCTATGAGGAAGAGGCACCGTTTGCTTGGTTGTTAAGGTATGTTACTTTTCTTTGATTTACTGTTCTTATGTTACATAGCTCCAATTACTTGTCTTTTTTGTTCCCATTAATTCATTTTTACAAAATGTATTTTCCTTAAAAAAAATTTCACAAATTCCTTTTTGTGGATCTCTTGGAAACAGCTTCTCTATGGGTAGGAATGTCGGTACGGGTAAGGTTGCATATAGTTGGATCTTCCTAGACCCCACTAAAGCGGGACCTACATTGGGAGGTGTTGTTGTTGTAATCTATTTCGATCCCACTTCAACCAATTTCAATCCTCCTCCTTCAAAATGTTCTTTTTACTATTTTAATCAATTTCAACCCATCATATAAAAATATACTAACTTTAATCTACTTTAATAAAAAATACTACTTTTAACATACTTTAATATACCTTAACTGACTTTATCCTTTTACCAACCCTAATTTACAAATGAAAAGAACAAGCGCTTAGTTGTCATACAACTTAGAGCATTAGCAGCCAATGCCACGGAGGTACATATGGGGCCCACGAGGTACATGGCGTGTCAGAGGCCTGCTGGCAGCGGGAGGGAAATGCAGGGGCACGCAAGGTGCCTTGCCCAGGCGTTCCTCCCGCTATTCATCTCTTTTTTGTCATTTTATGATTTTTTAAATATATTTTTTATTTTTTTGGTAAATATATAATTTTTAAATGATTAAAAAAATAAGTTATGTGTTATAAGGTTGGTCCACGATAAATATTTTTATTGAATGATTAAAATTGAGTTCCATAAGTTAATGACGTGATAAATTATAAACTTCAAAATTATAAAACTTTTATTGAAATAATATGCCAGAGTTCAAAAAATTAAAACTAGGGATGCTCTTATATATATACAACGGATGTCAATGCTAGACTTGTTAGAAGCCTTGACAATGATGTGTTACTGTTTATATACTTTATGATCATGTCAAATGCTTCAATCGTTATGTTTATAGCTCGCACAATCTGAGAATTGAGAGGAAAGCATTGCCAACTAAAGAAATAGGGGGGGGAGGGGGGCGGGGGGCGGTCAAATAAAACCATTTATCTACATATTATTCTAGGTTATCAAAAAAAAATTATTTTCTTTTTGAACTCTTATTCAAGGAAATACTAACTAAACTTGTGAACATTAAATAGTACGACATTACTCAAAATATGAAGTCAAAAAAAATCTTTAAAAACCAAAAAAATAAAATAAGATTACAATACAACACACATTGAAAGAAGTTGTTGTTGCTATTCTTGTAACCCTAATCGGCATTTTCTATTGCGTATTGTTTGTCATAGTCACAGTTTCATGAGGATTCTACTTCTCGAAAAACAATTGGTCCTCAAGAGAATTCATCGTCTATGTAGGAGAGGTTTTCTCTTATCTTCCCATTTATCTAATCGTTTGTCAGCAATATCCACCTGTAAAACCCCAAGTTTGAATATCAGTAACAATCTCTTCTTCTAAATATATTTGATTCCTAAAATAATTTGTATTATGCATTCCAACCTCTTATTTATAAGAAGGGAAAATGCTATAGACCATATATTAAAGAAAAAATTACCTCCTTTTGCCAATCTGTCCGGCAAGTCACCCACAAGAGGATAAGAGTTTGCATAATTGTACCTCCGATCATTCCACTCCATATCCCCTACCATCAACAAAAAATTATGGCTTAGTTATCAAATAGAACATATTGCATTTATATATCAATTCAGATAATAATTGAGTTAATCACATTTAAATGCGACTGGAAAATAAGAAAAAAGCCCCTCCTATTTAAAAATAATATATTACTATCTAAAGGTTTTATTTATTTAACAGTTTATGATCTTCTAAATGTAAAAAGTAAGATACTCAATTGTCAAAAAGCTACAAATTTATATTAATGCCATAATATATTGTGTTTAGAATGTCCAAAAAGAAAAAAAAAAAAAGAATGTGAGGAATTTTCTTAATTGTTTTGTCATGCCTTGTGAGCACAAAAGTATAATATTATTCTTCATTTTGTGTTACTATAACCAGGAAAAAGACCCCCTCCACTACAAGAAAACTCGCTTTTAGCGTCGGAAATCTAGAGACAACAAACAATCAGACAATAATTGAGATTAATCAGACGATAATTGAGATAGATTTTTATCCGACGCTGATCCGAATTAAAACTAACCTATTTTTGGATCGGAATATTGCTATTGGTGAATGATTTAAACCAACACTAACAACGAGATTTATTGTAGTGCTTAATTCCCCCAAAGAGACAAAAGAGAATGCCAGACGAGAAAGAAGGGAACATGTCATACCTTAACGCCAAGCTTGAAGTAAAATCCAAGGAGCACTCCAATAGAAATACCAACGATATAATAGCATCCCACATTTACATAAGCTACAAATGTTTGCCATCCACATCCAGCCGCAACCCCTTCAAATAATTTAAATTCTTCTCACTATATTTACATTTACAAGAATATAGCTAATTAATTCAATCATTTCCCTAAAAAAAGTTAAATGGTATCAGTAATTATGTCTTATCTATAACAATGTGTTTTTTTTTATGGGTGTTCATTTCAAAAATTTCTTAAATTCCTGGACAAGATTTCAAAATTTTTTCCCAAATTAAGGGGAAAAGGGATTAATTCACTTCCTTTTCCCTAACTTTCCCTCTCTTTCTCTCCTGTAACCCCAATCCAAACATACTGTAAGGGATAGTGGAAGGGAAAGCGGGGGAGAAAGAATTACCGGATAAAACAGGTTGAATGCCATTGACAAGGATGGATAAGGCAAGGAACGGAGAGAGACCCGCGACGGCGTTGGAAACTTGGGTGCCGCCGGTGAAGATGTAGCTAAGATGATGCCGGAAAATGAGCACAAAGAGGGCAAAGAGCAAAGCTGTCAAGAAGGAGGTTGTTGTCACAATCACCACGGAAAATGAAGCAGATTTAGGGCGCCCTACTCCTAACTCGTTGCTCACTCTTACACTGCTTGTCACTCATGTTAATGCAAATATAATTTCTCATACATTCATTGGATATAGAAATTCACAGATAGGGGTTTGTTACTGACAATAAATGGTGCTGACCTTGCTGCTGCATTGAATCCCAATGAGATCACGAACACCCATCCTGATATTGTCATGCTGCCAACAATCATAAATAATGTATTCTCACCCTATAATATTATAAACCCTAAATATTCTAGTCATTTTAGTACTTTACTCTCTCTATATATATAACTCCCTAAACATGAATGTTTGAAGTACAATAAATTCCTTAATTGATCGAATAACATAGACTTACCAAACAGAAAGGGAGTCCAAGGCAATTTGAGGATTCTCCAACAAGCCAGCAATCAACTCCAAAATCTGGAAATACCAAGTCTCCAAACACAACATAACTGCTGAGCCAGCGGGTAGCTTAAAGAAATCCCAAAGCCCACCAAACGCAGCCCAATTAAACCCAGTCCAAGTGAACTTGAACCTTTCACTGACCAGTATGTACACAAATTGGGCCGCCACAATGAGCCACCAAGAGAAGCTCAGAACCAAGGAGGCTCCAAGCAGACCCAAGCCGAGCTTGAACAATGCAACCCAAGTGAGAGTGGCGTGGATGACGGCGGTGGTGGCGGAGATACAGGCACTGGGAGGAACCACCCGTTGAGCCTGGAGGAACTTTTGGATGGGGAAGTTGCAAGCATAGGCGAAGATTTGAGGGATTAGACCATGGACAAACAATGCGGCCTTAGAGGCTATGCCCCCAGCAATAGGAGGATGTCCTTGGAAAAGAGGTAGATGCTCATCAATGGAATTCCGGTGACAGTTAGAATGATGGTTGGCCGTTGGAGGTAAATCCCGAGCATCTCATACTTGTGGGCCCCGTATGCTTGACCACACAGGGTCTCCACTGCACTTCCCATTCCGAGCTACATGGAAAATTTATGTTAATCATTAATTTTATGATAAACGTACGCAAGTTGATTCAAGTGGTTTTTCACTTGTTCTCCTTAAATAAACTTTTAGATTCGAGTTTTTTGAATGGAGAAAATCCGTCATGAGAGCTCTAATTCTTATAACCGCATCACAAGCTCACAACTCAAAAACAAAGTTAACATTGGTACACGCAAATACTTACCATGAGGCCATAGGCGAAGAGTTGGATGCCTCTGGTGCCAAGGCCAGCAGCGGCGAGCTCGATGTTGCCGAGCTGGCCACATAAGATCTGAGTCGACACCGAGTTCAAGTAGTTGAGTAGGTACACCACGATGGCCGGCCCCGCCAGTGGCACCAAGAACCTCATTTCTAGCCATGTGGCTAGCCACCACTGCCGGTTCGTGAGGGCCTCCTCCGAGGCCGAGCCCTCCTTGCCACCGCCGTTTTGTGGTGGTGGTGCCGCCTCCTCGTGGTGGCCGATCATTTTCGCTCTCTCCCGCTATGCGTATGTGTGTGTATATGGAGGTTTGACAATTAATGGCTCAATTCCCCCATGTCCATGACTTTTTAGACGGAAATATATCAATTAAATACCCGGAGCTTCAATAATAATAATACATTCTTATTTTTTATTCCTATTTGTTCCACATCATCAATTTTACTAATAAAAAAATTAAACTATAATTGATACTCAAAATAAGATTAAACATTTCAATAACAAATCCTAATTCTACATTCCAAATATGGACCCCGCTTATAATTAAATATAAACAAACTAATTTGTTTGATTAATGTGGGTCCTATGCTTCTTGTCGATTCTGTCACATTAATGTGGCTCCTCTCACACGTCACACCCCAGTTGTGCGGGCTCCACATGCATCAATTGGTCTTCCCACATTCAATCCAAATATTGGCCTCGTACACTCTTTATTAGGATTACACAATTATAAGTGAGGGCTGATCCTAAATTAGGATGGGGATTAAAATGAGCCGTTTATTATGGATGCTCTTACCCTTGGAGTGGGTGAATGTGATTTTTTTTTAAGTGTAAAAAAAAATGAGTGAGTATGGGTGAAAGTTGAATGTAGTTCAATCAAATTAAAATATTAGTTATCAATATTTTTTTGTTTTATAATGTAATAATTTTATTGTGATAGTAATTAATGATTATGAAATTTTTTTGTTTTCGTTTATTCTGTTTTGTTCTATTTTATTTTGTTTATTTTTTATTTTTGTGTTTTTTTATTTGTATTTGTATTTTTTTTATTTTTTTTATTTTTTATTTTTTTTTTTATTTTTTTTTATGTTTTTATGTTTTTATGTTTTTATTTTTTTTTTATTTTTTTTTTTATTTTTTCTTTTTCTTTTTTCTTTTTTTCTTTCTTTATTTTTTATTTATTTTTTATTTATTTTTTATTTTTTAATTTTTTAATTTTTAATTTTTAATTTTTAATTTTTTTAATTTTTCAATTTTATTAATTTTAATTTTTTAATTCTAATTTTAAATTTTTTTAAATTTTTATTTTCATTTTAATTTTCTTAAATTTTTTTTTGTTTTAATTTATATATTTTTTGTATTTATTTTTTATTTTCTTATTTTTTATTTTTGTATAAATTTTTTTATTTTTTTGGAATTTTCCGCTGGTTCTTTTTCTGAAACAAAAAAATAAAAATACAAAAAAAATTTATAATTTAATTTTTTTTTTAAAAAAATAAAAATAAATACAAAAAAATTTAAAAATTTAAAAATTAAAAATTAAAAAAATTAAAATTAAAAATTAAAAAATTAAAAAAAATTAAAAAAAATTAAAAAATAGAATCAAAAAATAAAAAAAAATTAAAAATTAAAAAATTAAAAATTAAAAATATACAAAAAAATTAAAAATTAAAAAATTAAAAATTAAAAAATAGAATTAAAAAATTAAAAAATTAATGAAAAAGAAGAAAACTAAAACTGTTCCATAACATCTGAAAAATTAAAACTACTCATAATTGCTATCAAATTATTCGTACACACAATTACGTAAATTATAAAAAAATTTCAAATATGAGAAATGGTTGTTTTATGTAGATATGGGAAGGAGTTGGTGAATGTGGGAAGGAATGGTATTTTTTTTTAAGTGTGGAAAAGAGTGGGAAGAGGAGGGAAGAAATGGGTGGATGTGGAGTGGGTCAATTTTCCAAGGAAAAGAACAAGGCCTTAGTGGGGAATGCATGAGTTCATTTTTATATATACGGGATAAAACGAAGGGCATTAATGCTTCCTCATTTAATTTCCTTTAAGTGTCACACTCATTTAATGACCAGGCCCTCGGATCTTATGATGGATTTATTATTTTTCACAATAAGATATAAATATAAGTTGTAAAAATTGTACAAAGTTATAAGAAGATGTAAATAGCTATAAGAAAATGTAACGAACTGTAACGAACTATAAAAAGTTATAAGGATGAATATGAGGAGTTGTTGATCAAATATTGGTGTAGTATAATTTTTATATATGTATGCATAAATGTTGGTCTTTAATATATGAATTGAAAAAAATTTACTTCATGAAAGTAAATTATGCGTATCACTTATATTTATGAAATAAATTTTATAACATCCCTAAACAGATTATGTTTTAACATTACAGAAAAAAAAATTATTTTCCCACAATGATCATTGTGGATGATAAAAAATAATATTGAAATAACATAATTAATGAAAATAAACCTTTAAACCAGTCAATTAAATAACAATGAGATAAATTCAAGCCGACAAATATATAGAACCAAATATAATCTATACTTGACGTGACTTATTGGTATTAATATTAATTTCACCTCCCTATAAGCAAATTAAAATAATAATAATTTTTCTCATCAAAATTGAAGGATACCTAAAAATGAAATCTTATTTAAATTAACTATTTTGGAATTAAATTCAACATAATGTTTAATTGTACAATGATAGCAACCAAATTGTCTTGGATAAATTTAAGGATGAAATAGTTGAAATACTTTTATCACCTGCAGCTTAACTATATTCATATATGACTCATGTCGAACCTCAAAAATAAATGCAATTTTTGTATTATAATTTTAAAACATATTGACTTGTTTTGTCAATAATAGCAGAATGCTTCATGTCAAAACTCAAATATTAATTCACATTGCTAAATTATATTTTTATATTTACACAAATATTAATTTATAAAAAAACTATAAGATTTTCCATATTGGTGGTATGTAAAAAAATTATACATATTTCTATAAATATGAGGAAAAAATAGACGACAAATTGAATGTGATAAAAAAATATACAAGAAAATGAAAAGAACTGTGTTAAAGATGTAACAAACTACAAAAAGCGATGAAGACATATAAGTTACAAGCTAAGTGTATTTTTTTGTTGACGTAGATTGAAATTGATAGAAGTAAGTTAAAGTTGGTTAAAATTAGTTCAAGTGAATTTTTTTTAATTGAAGTTTGTGAAGTACATTGAAATGGGTTCAAATAGATATAAATAGGTTAAAATTAATTGGGATTGATAAATTTGAATTTATCAATGAAAAGAAGAGGGCCTAAGCCGTCCAAATTGCAGAAAAAACAGGACAGATGCTGCGATGGAATGGCGTGTGGAGCTAATGCGGCCACAACGGACGTGGAAAACTTTGGCATTTCACACTGAAAGTCACCAGTGTTCAAGTAGTGACTATGTTCGTTTTAGGCTTTTAGCTAACGCTTCCATCACTGAATTTTGGATGCACATGAAACTAAGCCTTAAATATCTTTGCTTGATAATTATTTTTCAACTGATAAAGACACTAACATGTTATAGAAAATAAAACTACTAATAATACTATCGGACTATGAAAATAGATATTGTATATATTCAAAAATTTATGTCTTAGAACTTTTGAACTATTATGCAAGTTAATATTTTTGAAGTCATACTTTCCAGATACCACAGATCGCAATTGTACAGAGGTTTATATGCAAGTCGATTGCACGAGCAAACTCATCGTGACGCTGAACACCTTGATATACTAGAAGTCTCCCTTGAAGAAAGGGTCCGAGTAACAAATCGTCTGCAAATGCTAGACAGGAAATATGCAGCTATTCACACCTGGGGATAAGATTGAGCCTCAAGGACCTCATAGCTCTTGATGATTTGGTCAAAGCAAGAGTGTTAAATGCTCAATGAGAAGGCTTCTATGCCGTCAACTTGCTGTCGTGTCTCAACCATGACGTACTCAAACAGCTATGCTGGCAAGGGTTCTTCCATAACTGTCATAGAACAATCAAATGTATCAGTGAAGTCAAGTGCTTCAAAATGGGTGTAAATATGATAGGCAACGAGAGGATATGGTAGCCAAAAGGAAGCAAAAAGAAAGTGAAAAAAAAAAAAAACTAAAAAGAGTTCCATGTTTAGTAGAGTGCAATGCAATGCAATGTTACCTAAGCTACTCCTATGTTAGCATTCTAGTCAATCATCTTCTATTGATGATTGCATTGCATTCTACCAACCATAATATTATTAGCTTGAATGTCCCAAACTCTTAGAGAGTTAAGAACGGCAAAGAGTGAAGGATGAATACCTTTTGTCTTCTCAGGAACATTTGAAGTAACAGGGGCCTTGGTTGGAACATCGGGTAGATCCAATTTCTCTTCAGGGACCGTGACTGGAGCAGGAACTTCAGGCAGATCTTGCACAGTGAGCTGCACAAAGGAATGACACACGATTTAAAGTGTGACTATGAGAAAAAACTAAGACAACGCTCACATATAAAGCACACTGTGCTTAGCCGAGAATGTCAATTGCAAAAAGAGTGCCAATTCCCCCCCCCCCCAAATTTTTTTAAAAAAACACCCTACGTAATCAGAGTAAATCAAATTGAATCAGATCCTAACGGGCATCTAATGCAGCCTTTAACCATGTGAATCAAGCCCAAGAGCAATTAGGATCCAACTAAATCAAATTGAATCAGATCCTAACAGGCATCTAATGCAGCCTTTCACCATGTGAATCAAGCCCAAGAGCAATTAGGATCCAACTATCCCTTTCGTTCTGTGCCTTCAATTCCAGTTCAGTCATCATGTATCACCTCAACCCAAAAACAGAGAAGTCAGTGGCTAAGCAGAATCAGTTGAACATCTCCAATGATTAGGCTTTAATTATCCCAGTGACTACAAATTTATTCAATGAATCATGAATCATGCACCAGGAAAGAGAGTCTTCCTCAATGCCATCAACAGGGAGACTGAAGAAACTTTATATTGCCCAAATTTTTTATTAACAAGAAGATTAAAATCATATTATGGCAGACCAAGAACAAGGGCCAGGGAGGGCCTTCTATCAACAGAACTACATCTCCCTGCTAACCCCCCCCCCCCCCTCAAAAAATGCAGCGGGAAAAAAAGGACAAACGAAAGTTGATTCATTTTGCCTCCTTGCGAATGCTTGTTGGGGCCATAACGGCACGCTTTTTTATTTTGTTCATTACTAGCATGTAACATCATTCTCCATCATCTCTTGTGCCTACTCAAAAGCTGCCTACATATTTGCATAATCACATCCATACCAAAAGTTAACTCCTTTTTTCAAGCATATCCCTGCACACTAAATATCATCATTAAGGGAGAAGTCCATTCTCCATTCTAAATAGGTACTTCACACTCAGCAATCTAAATGGCCTGAGCACAAAAATTGTAGTGGCGGAATTAAAATGTAGCTAGCAAGGAAATTGATATATCCAGGGAAGGTACAGCTTCGAAACTCGGTTTCTTATGGCTATGGGGCATGAGGTCAGATCTATAAGGAATTGAGATCTGGAACTATTGGCAGGATAGAACTTTGCAGAAAAAGAGAAGCAAGAGTCCGGAACGCAAATTGAAATTAATTTTACCTGCAGTGCTATAAAACACTTGGAGGGAAAGGAATTTTAGGCCACTAAGTAGGAATATAGGACTGTTTCAGCAATTCTGCAGTAATCTTGTCAAATGATTCAGTAGAGCTCAGAGAAATCTCATCATGATGAAACATTTTGGCAATTTTGAAAGCAGCCCCTCAGTACCTTGCAGTTGTACAGATGTTGAGACAACATAATGAATCCAATCCACGATTTTACATGCTTATCCAATCCTAATGAATCCATGATCCCCCTAAAAGATGTTCAAATTTATTCTGCTTCTCATCTTACAAGTGACAATAAACTGTCCTGGAAGTTCATGCCCCATTGGAATGTTAGAGGATTTAATAAACTATGGAACACCAGGAAGAACCCATCTGTCAGGCACTAGTGTCCCAGGGATCCATTCGCCAATGTTTTTCTAAAGGACACCCATAAAATTATTTGGTACTCATCAAATTCCCAAAAACACAAAAGCTGTACACCCTTACATCAAATTTGTGGTTACTAATGGGAGTAATAGAACTCAAAATGTAACAGCTTGGGGTTCCCATAATATGTGGAAATCTTTTTAACGTAACTATTCTCCAAGAGGTTGATCCTCCTGCTGTAGTTTTTACATTTTAGAGCTAACATGATCAAAGAGCCATGAACCGAATGGAATACTTATGAATCTCATTAGCTGCCAAAATAAAAGGAGGAGTTTAATTACCCACCAAATCTTTCCTACCATATATATTATGGCCATGGAAATTTTATCACAATAATAAACATACCTGTGCTTCTAGGTTCTCAAATTCTGCCAACACTTCCTCCTCATCCTCAGCAGTCAATTTCTCCCCTAGGATGGCATTTATCTCCTGAAAACCCACATCACAGAAAAGAATATTGATGTTAGAGAATATATTAATCCCTGCAAAGCGGAAGGCACTACAACTGTGGGTACTGCTAGCAAGCCGCAAGATAAGGTGAGGCGTAAACAGTGAACTGAACTAACAACAAAAAAACAACCATCAGTTATCCATACACATGCAGTCATCAGGAAGGAAAGGGGAAGGATACATCTAGACTAATAACTCAAGACCTGTATCTGTATGACTCAACTACCAATTCTGTCTTAATTCATAGAGATCTATTTAAAACCAATTATTTATATTCTACTGATGAATTCAAAATTCATCAAAGTTAGCACTCATGAGAGACCTTACATGTGACCACATCCATGCTTGATGCTGGACATAGCTTTCATGATGACCAATGATATGATTACCGAAGACTGACAACTAGGATGAGTCACAATTGCTATAAAAAAGGAATACAACAACTCCTAGCATTGAATCAGTATCCTTCATTTTATCTACAGAGTATATACCAAAGATCCGGAGATGACCAATTTGATCCCTTATTATTGTGAAGAGAAAAGGCAAAGTTCAAAACACATGAAGTTAATGAACAGGTAAATAGTGATAGATTGACCTGATGATCAAAGCACCCCCCCCCCCAAAACCCCAAATGACTGGTGAGTTTTTTTTTTTTTTGGTTGTCAGTATGAGAATTGGCCCGCATGTTCTACAAACGTTTCTGCTCTTGTAATCATCTTTTATCTTCTACCCCTCCCCCCCCGGGGCCAGGATTCCTATGTTCAGGCTAAAAAGAACATGAACCAAGCCATTTCAGCAGGGAAACTGCATAATACTTCAAGTCAATTCCAGTAACAGTTGCAAAATTAAAGAGAAATGCCAGGCATGAAAGAAAACCGCACATCTTGATAGGCTTTAGCTTCAGCAGTATCATCCATCAATTTCTGCACATCATCCAGGTTTATCTCACTTTGAATTGCTTTCATTGCATTGTTTCCTGCCTGTAAGCTTTCAAAAACAGCCTTCTGCTTGCTTGCCAATTCAATATCTGACAACTAATCAAAGAAACGTGTTAAACTATCTCAAGCAAATTACAAAAAATGCCTTAGGAGTAAGACGTGCAATCTAAACTTGCATAAAAAAGCATTGAATTGAAATAGTGAAAGAACCGAAACAAGACAGGATTCCAACAGAGAAATTCTTACTTGTTGCTCAACATTAAGCAGCCAAGCATCAACTTTTTGCAGCAACTCTTCCTGCACCTTCTTTTTCTTCAATGCAAGCAGGGCCCTATCCTTTTTCTTTTCACGAATCAAGTCCCTAGCAGCCTGCTTTTCAGCTTCAATGACAGCTTCAAGCTGATAAGACAATAAATACCTTATAAATATCTTATGTATTAGGCTATGGTGCAGCCCTTAATTGGATTTAACATCACTGAAAAGCTCAAGATGAAAATCAGGTTATATCACCAAATGCAACCTAGGTAAAAGGCATATATAAATAACATAATAGACCTCAAAACAAACATGAGATCAGCAGCAGCGAAACATGATTTAATTACAGAGTTTACTCATCACTCATCGCCATTAGATGCTTTGTGGACCCAAATCACCCAATAATGCCAAAAAACAACCTCCCTTAAAACTTATTCCTTGACAGCATGATCATGAATTTTAAGAAATAGGCTTATAGAATGAAAAGTAGGTAAGTTTTTTTTTATATATAATCAATAATCAAGAGGTATATTAAAAGGACATCAAGGGGATGTCACCCATGTACAAAAGGGGCAAATACAAAACATTATGCACTTAAGCTCTCATCCATAGTGCAATCTAACAAAGCCAAAAAGTTCAAATTTTTGTTACCATTGAGCCCGGCACTCCAACTATACAAAAACCTCAAAAATAGAGCTTTAATTCTTGAAAAGCTGGTAAGATCCTTAACTGTTGTCAGTAGAAACAGCAACAATAACTTTGAGAAATGCGCAAAGTATGTCAAAATCTTTACATTTGATGGAGTAATTTAAACTCTATGACATTAAGAAGCAAAAATAGATGTCAA
This sequence comes from Selenicereus undatus, assembly GCA_017589665.1. NCBI lineage: Eukaryota > Viridiplantae > Streptophyta > Magnoliopsida > Caryophyllales > Cactaceae > Selenicereus > Selenicereus undatus. The sequence continues at coordinate 4,849,101 of JACYFF010031959.1, forward strand.
ATCTTCATACCCTCCCCCCCCCCCCCCCAAAAAAAGCATAACATTGCAGAAAGACAACCAGTATGACAGTGCTCATCACATCCTGTATAGAGGAAACCAGAGCAGCAGAATATAGAGGAAAACGAGAAAAAATGCCCAACCCAAATTCAAATCCACACTGCTTATTCATAGATGGGGGGCTTATTCCTTTCTGGGGCAAGGGCTACAAATTTAGCAGCCTTACCGTAGAATTGAAGAGAAATTGTTTCCCAATCCAGTATGACAGTCCTGCGTAGATGGGCACTTATTCCTTTCTGCGGCAAGGGCTACAAATTTAGCAGCCTTACTGTAGAAGTGAAAAGAAATTGTTTCCCCTGAACCTTAGATTAAAACATTGTTTATTGCCTACTGCTCCCCCCCCCCCCCCCCAAAGTCCCCAACCAACCCCACCCCTCCCAAAAAACAAAACAAAAAAAGGAAGGAAAGCATAGCAAGGCATTTTGCTTTGGTCCAGTTCAAAGTTTCAAACTAGAAAAAGTCATCAAAACTAACTATTTAAAAAGTTGAGAAGGAAGGAAACAAGCTGAGGTATAACAAATAGGGAGTTATTATTGACCAACTCCTGGGAGAGAGATATTTAAACAAAGGGCATTATTATCATTGACCAACCCAGGGGATAAAACGATACGAACAGAGTGAATTCCACCTAGCCATAGGTAGACTGATATCACTGCCAAGTCTCAAGGATAAGGGTAAGGTTTGGGAGTCTAAGGTTGCTTCAAGATTTAAGATGCTGTTGAGCAAGCATAAAGGAGTTATTATTACACTCCTGAAATAGGAAGAGATGGAACATACAAGTATACAACCACCGATGCCTCATCCACGAATAAGAAACCGGGCATTACTTCCAATATCGAAGAGTGCCTCAAGAAAATTATAAGGTGGTCCCCTTTTTCTATCTCACCTGCCTTTTTCCAGTATAGGGAGAATGAGAGGTTTGGAAAGGATGTTCAAACAACCCAAGGAAAGAGTTTTGATGTTCAACCCAAGAGCAGAAGCTGCTGGGTAGTCAAAACTCGAAAGGGGCCTATCTACAAGGTGAATGTTTAATAAGCAAACATCTCGTACATAAGCTCCATGCACTAATTGACTACCAGTGCAATGATAACCAAGAAGAAGTTCCCAGTGTCATAATCACCAAGAAGAGATAACCCCCCCCCCCAAAAAAACACACACACACAACAAAAAAGGAAGAAAAAACAACAGAAAATGGAAAAGAATGACAGGAAAATGTGAAGCATAACCTCTTTTCTCTAATCGTTTATGCCTAAGCAATGTGTCGGGCCAAACATGGTATTCATGTAAGCTGCAGAAACAACAGACAATATCCCACAAGGACATCTGAAGTACGGTATGTTCTCATCTGAAGCTATCCAAGGGGGAAATGTATTTCTCAAATAAAGAAATTATCCTCTATCAAAATGGTGATGAAAAAATGAAAATTGGAACAGAGACTCAGGTTCAGTTCTAGCAGCAATGATATCTTCCACATTCTCATCAAATCCTTAGTTAAAAAGCACCATCATTCAATTATCAGATACTCTTAGGCCTTTTTCCTTGTCCAGAGAAAAATCTAGAGCATTATTTTCATATGAAGTTTTCCAACATTGTGTAGACATTTCTTCTTTTGGGAAATCATGTACCTCTTCAAAAATGCAGGAATCAGTAAGTATCTCAAAGTCAAGGACTACTATCCCCTAACCAGGAAGGTAATAGGGCTTCTGAGAATCCATATTATAAACCCTTCTTCAGGATCAACCATTATGCGTGAAGGGATAGTAGAATGCAGGGTCACTAATGACCTTTCACATTTGATGGCCCGTTCAATAGCTTTCTCTCTGGTGCATTAATGCTTAATAGCTAATACATGGGCATTCCCTTGCCTATGCACAATTGCTTCTGACTACAAGGTTGAAATATAGACCACAGTCAGAATGAAGCTTTGTCCATCACTACAACTGCCACCCCTTTATTCATGAAAACCAAAATTCTTCATCAACTTGCTCTATTTTTAGAATCCTTTTCTACAATAGAGACATCCATTCAACCTCTCAATTCACATAAACACTGTGCATGACCATCTTCACTTGTTGACGAAGAACTGATGAGACTGCATTCAGATCATCAACTCACAAACAAGCTAACAGCAAATTCAACGGGGCAACAATGTCAATAACCTGATGTTCAACTTTCCTTTCGATTAGCATATGGTATCAGTCATCCAGAGGCTCCCAGAGTTGTCATAAGCACTAGCTCCTCCATTGGGGGGGGGGGGGGCTCTCTTTTTGGTCAAAGCATAGCAGAAGCTTAACTACATATTATAAATCACGAACATTGAACTACAAAGACCCATCCAATCTCCCTGTTCGTACTACAGAATAAGCCTCTAAGCACAAAACCGACACAATCATCCCCAAAATTCAGCATTTCAACCCTGACCCAGAAAAATAGAGAAAGTTCCAATTAATGCCCAAGAAAAGAAACGAAGAAAAAGCAAAACCCGGAAAGAAACGGGAGAGTTAGGTTATTACCTGTTGCTGATACTGGCCAAGCTTGCGCCTTTGCGTTTTAAGAGAGAGAATGGCACGATCTACTTCAGTAATCTTGGGCTTCTTCACAAATATGTTGCCCATCCCTAATAATCGATTCGATATTAAACCTAATCCACCAAAAATTCAATGCCCAAAATCATGCAAAGACGGGGGAAAAGAGATCCCCCTTCCCCTCTTCTTTAGTTCGTCGAAATACCCTTTGCTTGATTGGGTGCAACCCTAATTCACCGGAAATTAAATACTTGTTTGTTTTTGTCCCTTTTTCTCTATTGGGTATGAGATTGAATGAATGAATTGAGCGAATGTTGAGGAAGACCCTTGATTGGGGCGGGGAAGAGAGATCAAAGGTGATTGTGGTTATCAACAATGAATTTCGTTTCAATTTGGAATGAATTATAAACTCTTCCGCTACGCCCACTCAAACCCTTTGTCTTCTCTGCTTCTGCTAATGTCTTGTGTGCTACGCTGTATCTCCTTGGCTTTCCGGTACGAAAGCTTTTGCCTTCTTCCCTATCTGTAATCTGTAAAAGAAAATTGTCCGAGTTGACTCATAACTCATAAGCAGGGGGTGAACACAGGCAACTGTCCCTTTTTTTGGTATGTTATTTTGCGGCGAGGGTGTATATCAACCATTACGGTGACCGGCAATATATCATTCATATATA
>JACYFF010031959.1:4853039-4874233 GCA_017589665.1 Selenicereus undatus
AATAACAAAACCACAAGATCATGTAATTTCGATTCCCAATTGCACCCGCGACTACTTTCGTGTCAAGTAATTCAATTGCTCACAAAGCTACTCTAAGTAAAGGACCTAACTTTCGTTAGTCTCCTAAACCCAAATTAAGAACTTGAATAAAACCCTCTCAGGCAATTCATCGAACACCTGGCATGCTCAGTGAGAATTCAATTATACTCTGGCGTAATTCACAAAAACCTAAGATTAACAATCCAATTTACATCACAGGGGCTACACCCAATCCAAGATTAAGAATTTTAGCCTCTAAACATCATTTTGAACAACATCTAAATCAAGAACAATAAAATGTCAAGGAATATAGAACTTGAATTAAAACGAAGGGAAAGGGACAGAAAAGTGTACCCCGAACAATCTGCAACAATATTCAATCGAAAGCATAAACTAATTTTGATCCGAAACTTGAATTCAATAGCCACAATAAGCAATCCAATCTAAACCCTAAAAGTCGCCCCTTTCTTTGAGAGAGAGAGGAAGGAAGCCAAATTAGAATCCCCCCCGAACCGTCCTTTGCGAAACTGATTAAGTCGCGACAAAATAAGTGACGCACGGTCGTGCCACCTACGCACGGGCACCCGTGCGTGTCTGGGGTAGGCACGGTTCAGGAGCACGGTCGTGTGTTCAACCGTGCGCAGCTTCTGGCTTCGAGGCACGACCGTGCGTATCCTGCAACTAACCGTGCGCTCCCTGAAATCATCCGTGCCCCTTCTGATGGTTCTCCCGGGCTTCGTCGATGCTTCGTTTTTGGCAAAACCAGTAGGAAACTCCCACTTTCTAGACCTTAGACCTGTAGATCAAGAAATAGGATAACTTAGCGCATAATAGGTCAAGAAAGTGTATCCAACCCCCTTTTTCCTAAGATTAGTCGAAAGATTATAGGAGAAGAGGGGAAGAATTAGAGTCGAATACGGGCTAAAAATAGTGTAAAATAGAGGTTCATCAATCAATGTATGTTAATTTTGGATAAGATGATTTTATTTATTGACAAGATAAAATTAAATGAAATAACTTCTCTTGAAAAGTAATTTACACTTTCGGAAGTCACACATAATTTTTTTATTCACATGTATTTGTTGTTCTAATATATATTTTTACCCATGTGTATTTATGTGATATGAAAACATGCCTTCGAAAACAATACATATAATTGAAATGTCATGGGTTGATTTTTCCAATCCCCCCTCGTGCATAGGAAGAATTGTACTTGTTATCATTGGAGCCACCTTAGTTTACCATCAAAGCTCATCATATGTCGTCAAATTAATGACAACAACATGGAGAACTTTCAGAAAGAGACATTTTGAGGAGAACAAGAATTTGTCAATCACTAAGGAGATGAAAGGACAGTAAATACGTGCTCTTCAAAGCCTATAATCTTGGGATCTTGCCGGGGCTTTGACTACGACTATTTCCATTTTAGTCAAAGAATTATAAAAGGGGAGGGGGAAAAAGTGCTCCAAGTGCAAGATTATCCCTTGGTGAGTAAGTAATAGGCATGATGTTTGATGTGCAAATATGAAGCATACACGAATGACCATAGGAAGAAGTAGAACGAGGCCGGGTCAGTATTTGAATAAGATAATGAGGAAGAGGAAAAACACTACTTTTGAGTTAGGTTGATTGAATCTATGAATAGTATATATCTGATCACTTGGCTAGCGAGTTAGATCGGATATAAGAAAATGGATTCAATTGAACTTGAAATTATATTGCTTTCTTGGTTTGAGTTTGTGCTATAGACACATTTACATAAAAAAAAAACTGGGCTCCATAGTATTGTAACTCTTCGTTTGTGTAATTGAAAAAGTTAAGTATTCATTTTATCCTCTTAAAAATCTTTTTATATCGATGGTAGGTCGTTAATTGAATGCATGCAAAATATTGTAATAACTGAGGATACATTTAAATTTAAAATATATTTATTGTAATGAGCACTTGTAAAAGTTGTGTATAGTAAAATCTTTAAAACCAAAGTCTAAAATAAAAGGAACAATTTATAAATTAAAAAGCATACAAATTAAAATATATATGGTGCTTTTTTTAAAAATATTGTGCACAACAATACTTAAAACTAATAAGTAATTGGGCTCATGGTTGGACAGGATATACATATTGATTTAGTAAGCGAGGAAATATGCTACTTTTCAAAATTAAAGCACCTGTATGATAATACTTTATGCATGGGACTTAAAGTAATCGTCCACATAATACTTAATTGGAGTACGTAGGACTCAGTTGAGTCGTTCCATAATTAAGTCATTCTCCATTCTCATGATAAGCACAAATATAGGGATATAGGCACCTCCTACTGATGTGAATTAGCAGAAGCCAGAATGGACACATGCTCTTAGATTTTAGAAGTCGTCTAATATTAATGTTTATACTCACATATTTCTGAAATATTACTCTTACCCCCTTGATCTTTATGTGGAATAATTGGGACCTCTAAATTGCTAATAAGATAGTTATTCAATATTCAATCAAAAATTATTTGTGATTAAAAATAATTTCATGCAATGCAAAGGATAAAAAAATATTTTTTAAATGTAAAGATTGCAAAAATTAACTTAGAATTTCAAGAGAAAATGGGCTAAAACTTGGTTGAAAAGAGGTCCATAATTATTAGGAATGGAAAAGGTTTTGTTTGATTCAATTGTTTAAATTTATTTAACCTGAAAAAATTCACATAGGGCAATGAATTGTTTGTCCAAAATTTTAATCTGGGCACAAGATCATTTTTCCTGCTTTTACAGTCCACACTTGATTTGATCATAACTTAGACATATCATATTTGTCTTTACCCAAAAAAAATAAATATAAATTGGTCATGAACATAAATGTCCCGATTGAACTTTGTTGTCCAATGTATCCAACTCAAATCTAACCCAAAGCCTAAATTTTTTATCACATTTGTTATAGGTAGATAATGAAGAAACCATTATAGTATTAAAAAATCATGACACATGCATATATACATATGCTTACATGTACACTTCTATTAAATAAATAAATCAACCAATCAATAAATGAATTACTCATATACATCAAGTTAAGAGAACAACCCTATTTGAGGATGCCAGCTAATTCTTGATAAAGTCTTTAAGAGTTGTTATTAAAGACCTAAATTCGAACCGTGCCTTCATTTGCACCCAAAAAAGAAAACGACCCCGTGATTAATTGACCTCCTCAATGCTCTCGAGGGAAGGTCGCCAAGGCCCTTGATGATGAACCTCAACATGATGACTCTTATCAATCAATCTTTGGAGCACTTCTTCTGCCCTCATTCTCTTTCTTCCATCATGATCATGACCATAATGGAGATGATGCTGATCAAGCTCAACCCTCCTTAGCAGCTCGCGGAGCTGCTGCTTTGATATCCTAATCCTCACCTGGTCACCAGTACTCCGGCCGCCACCAGATAGCTGTCCACCGCCACTAACAACAGACCCTTCCATCTCGGCCAGCCGCCTCGCCATTGTTTGGTTCCCCAACGACGTCGTTGAGCCATGAATACCACAACAGTTGCCCATTTCACAATATGCCGCCGTTATACTAAAATCCTTTTTTTAAGGGCTTTTTTTTTTTTTTAATGTGTGTGTGTTTTTAGCTTTAGAGATGATTTAGATGAAGATCATGCAAGAGGAGATATGGCGAAGAATATGAGAGACAGAGACGACGAAGAGGCGATTTATATAGTGGGCATGCGCAGACTTTGAATTTGTCTTTTTTTCCACCCTTGGGGGGGGGGGGGTTGCAGAGTTTTACTTTTCTTTTCTTTTTTTTGGGTAGGAATTAAATATCTGATTAAAAAAAAATGAAAGGGGGGAAAGAAGGCATAAAAGACCTGGTCTGGCGTGGCAAGATTAGCTGCAGTACTGGATTAGGTTTGGGCTTTGACTGATAATTGAGAAAAGAAAAAGGAGCGAAGTTAATCTTCAAGCGGTCAAATTGGATTCTGATATGACATAACAACAACCAGTTTTCAATTCATCAGGGGAAAAAAAAAAGGAAATCTAGTTTAAAAACCTAATTTCCACATAATTCAAAGTGAGTAGTTTGGTAGATCATATGCTTTAATTAAATGGTAAATTTTATCGGCAAATTGCAGTATGTATTTTTGGGTGTAATTTTAATTTTTAAAGTATTAGTGCTTGTTTGTAGATATAAATAGTTCTAAGAGTATGATATATTATATATACATTTTAACTTAATCTTACCCAATTGACTTCAATTTAGAAACTTGAACCAAATGGCCTAAATTAATAAAGAAATCGACACTCGAATTGCTTAGCTATCCAATTTGGAAAGTTGTCTGGTACCGAAATCAAACTTTTTTTTTCCTCGAAAATTGTTCTGTTTCGCAGGTAAACTTTATTAGACCAAACTTTAACGAAACCGGCCTAAACCAAAAGTTATAACCTAACCTAGATAGACTAAAATCCCATCAACCTAAACGTGACCAAACCCAAAATTAAACCGACCTAAAATAAACGGAATGGCATTAAATAAAAATTAACTTGATTGATTAAATAAATAAAATTAATTCGGCTATTTTCACCTTGCACAATAATTCGATGTGGGAGTTGTTAAAATTCAAATCTAATACTTTTGAATCGAAAAGACTCGAATACAATGCATTTTCAAAAGTCATCTCAGTTAAAAATTTAAGTTGATCGTTTAAAACTCATAAATAAGTTTTATACTACAAATATAGTCGAATAGAGTTTCTTTTACATCAAATAGTGTAGCATAAAATTTTCTCCATCTAATAATTGATAATCAATTGTAGTTAATAAAAATTTGAATATTTTAAAGACACGTGCGTACAGTCAACTTAAAACAAAAAAAGTATTTTAATTCAAGACCCATAGCGCACTCGTGCAAATTTTGAATTAGAACAAGATAAAACCTCTTGAGTATTGACTATCGACGTGCGGTAAAATATGTACGACGCCATTCAAACAAATGGTACGGATACAATAATATCAAATTCGTATATTTGAAATTAAATTATTCCTTTTTAGCCACCAAATGTTTCGTATTCTTCGCTACGAGGTATAATAAGACCCAGCCCTATGCATGGATAATTCGCACGTTTAAATCTCATGGAAAATAATAATAATAATAAACGATTGCCAAATAGATCATAAGCTCATAAATAAGTTGAAGACGTAAATTCTAAATTTTGAGCAGAGACAAAATATATACGTTTGATTAGTTTAAGTTGGTCAATTATGGTGTGACAAAAAAGCTCCTATGGAAAGAAACTTCACTATTGAAATCTTAGCATTGAAGAAAAACAACTACAAGTTGGAACATCATAAAACCAAAAGAATCTTTCTTTTTTTCCCTTTAAGGAAAAATAGCCACTACCCCGATAAGTTTTGCTAAGAGAAACTAAAAGAAACGTCTTGTGACTAGATCATTGTGTTTGAAAGGGTGCTGTCAAATATTTATCTGATATGATTATATGACTTGAAAAAATAGTTTTATGTTGGCTATGACAAAATATGGAAACGCTTTGCAATTTCTATGTGCAAGTATTATTCCCACAAGCTAGGAAGAAGTAACTAAATTAGATAATCTTCTGATTGCTTTGCGATTTGATCCTCAAGTGCAAAGACTCTTACAGAATTCACAAATGTTGAAAAATGCGCAAGTATTCCCACAAGCTAGGAAGAAATAAATATCGTTTAGGATCTTGAAATTTTGATAAATTTAAATATTGTTGCATGCTGGTTGAAATTCAATGTTTAGAAGAGGGTCTTGCATCATTATAATCTAGCTTTAAAATTTGATTTTTTCAACGTTAAAGTGCGATTTAGGAAGGCTTGTTCGTTGTTATGCTGTGGAAAGGTGGAGAAGGCTTGTAATAAAAATTCACAAATGTTGAAAAATGCACAAGCCAAAGAGAAACTTGGATTTAGTGGAAGCGTTTGTATGTTATCAAAAAAAGAGAAAAAAAAAGGTGTTTGATCCCTGAGTATTGCACTAAATCCTTTGTTCACAACTCATCAAACTGTTGTTGCAATGAATATATATATAGAGTGGCTAGGGTTTTAAGATCTATAGAATTTGGAAGTCATTTTGCCAAGTAGGTTTAATCCCACTATGATAAATGAATGTGTTTTGAATGCTTCAAAAAGAAAAGAAAATTTTCATTGGCATAATGTAGATTTGCTTTGAGCATGAAACATTCCAAAAAGAAGAAGAAAAATAGATGTACACCTACGTAGAATGCAGAGTTGGCTCTCCTCCAAATTGTTTTTGGTGCAATGTTTACCCATGCATTATTAACAATTTCTTCCTTAAAATTTTAGGTTGATTTGTAGGCTGCTCATTTTATTTTTTTAATTTTATTGATGTATAGAAGGAAAAGGGGCTGAGCAGGCATAATTAACACTCATATCCTTCACAACAACTTCCAAATATTTTACCAACTGTATCGGGCCCAACTTAATTTGCGTGCCCCTCTCCATCTATTGACAATTTACTAAGTCTACCCAATACATAGCTTACACTTCCCAAAAATATAACGGAGGATATGGACCTTTTCTTTTAATCTCTATATAATATCTAATAATCATTACGTAATTAGGTCACGACTCAAAAGAAGACGAGACTCACAACATACTTTAGCCAATAGCCTCTATGACCCTGTTTGGCAAAGAGCTTTTTAGCCAAAAAGAGTTTTTTTGATCAAAATTAGTTTTTTGATCAAGTAAAGAAGCTAATTGGGGTGTTTGGTGAAAGAGCTTTTTGGGTCCAAAAAGTTAATTTGAAAAAGTTAATTCCATGAGCTTTTTGGAAGAGCTTTTTGAAGAATTAGCTTTTTGTCTCACAACTTTGTCAGAAACAGGTAATTTTACCAAACATTTTTTCAACAAATAGTTAATTCAAACAGTTAATACAAACAGCTAACTCAAACAGCTAACAGCTAACAGTTAATACAAACAGCTAACAGCTGTTTATCAAACATGGCCTCCTTTAAGTTTCACAACTCAGTGAACTATCCAAAGAAATAGGCTGTTATGGATCCAAACTGTAAAAAGCCCACAGGTGGTGAGATGTCCCTATGCGCAAGCATTAACATTCATGTTTTTTGTCCAGTATATCCAGCCCAATATCAACAATTAAAAGAATTTCTGTCGGATGACTTGTAGCACTAGCCCACACAAATTTCAATTTTCTCTCAACATTTTGCCCTCTAATTTATTGGCCAGGCCTAATAATTTATTTTGATAATCTACTTTTAATATTTTGAGAATCAAGTCCAATGACAGTTTAGCATCCAATGTTCTAGTGGACCCACTTTTTGTAGAATTTGAAGAGAGTCGAATGCAAGCAGTCTTATCCCTACAAACATCTCGACTATAGAAAGACCGACTATAACAGACCCAAGTTAAAACAAAAAAAGAAAAGAAAGAAAATATTCCGACCCCTATAGAGTTTTACTAATTTTTATTACATTATATAGACCACAGCTGTAAGGATGTCACTAATGACATCATTTTTGCACATAGTAGTAAAGAAAAATACTAGTGTTCGAAGTTCAGATCCTTTGTTTGGCCCTAAAATTATACAGATTTGTCATCAAAAGCTGTGGAAATAAACTAATGACGAACGACACTGGTGGGAGTTGTTGGACCGTCAAATACATAAAATAAAGAAACAATCTGGATAATGAATTTAACAATTTAGAATTGTTTTTCTTAATCGATTGGTCGTGATCATAGCGGCAAACAGTAAATATGTTATCATCCATGGATTAAAACTCTAGTTTGCTGCTAAATAACAGAGCACCGTGAAAAAATATTTTTCATTTGATCAGAAATATGAAACTGCTATGTACTAATAATGCTGTTGAGTGTCCATATATAGATAGTGCATGGTTGAGTTATGTCGTGACGCATTCTACTTCTTGATATAATCATACTTAGAGTCTTAAGTTCGGTTCCCCTAATCTCTTTGTATTGCAATTAGCAAAATGATAAATGTCTTGCTGCAAGATACTTCAAAAGTGTCTTATTTTTATTTAAAATATATATTATTATGTATTAAATCGAAAAAAATGGTATGGTTGAATAATGAAAAGATGTCAAAATTTACAAATTGTGTAAAATTATCCTTTTATATCTAATTTTTCACATTTATAAAATTACATATAATATGTCTTCGCGAATGGAGTTGATCCAGTTAGGGTGTCAATGTTTATGTGTTGGCGTAGCCGATGAATATTAAAGTCTCACAACTCATAATAAGTTGTAATTATTAAAAATTTGGTGATTTTAAATCATAAAATCCATTAATTTAAGTGAAGACAAGATATTTAAAAATATCTTGCAACAAGACATGTATCATCAACCTTATAATTATATCATAATAATTAATATCCGTTTCGTTGGGATTCATAAAAAAAAAATGAGGCAGATCGAGTGGAGGGGGTCCAGCTAGTGGCGCACTTAGATTAACAAATTAGATAGCAAATGTTTAATGTACAGTTAACAGAAAAATTATTGGAAAATTCATAACATAATCCACAAGAATAGAATTAGCAATCCATATTCTGTACATATTCTAAAGACTCTGAGTCATGCATTGGACCACTAATTAATGATCTAACATATTTACATATTAAAAGTCACGCATGCTTCAACTTTTACTAAATTACAAATGGAGGTATCCTCCGTTTGTTAAATAATTATATGTACAATGTCTTTGAGATTGAAATTAAATTTCTAATAGAGATTATAATATTCTTTTATCAATCTGTTTGAAAATGTGCAATTAATTAGAAAATTTTGACAATTTTCAAACTTTTTCAATAGATCCGTCAAATTGTAGTAAATCTTTTGAATTTTTATCCAGAAAAGGTCTAAAACTTGTAGAACAAGGATGATTGTATCATAAACGTATATTATTTTTAGAGTCTTTTTACTGATATTCATGACAAGAGGCAAAATTTAAAAGGGCAAAGAATGCAATGCATCGTCACTTAGCATACCTTATTAATCTAATTAAACTCTCATGGGTTTTGACAAAATACTTATATACGCTTATGCATGATTAATGAACAATAAGCACTTACACAAATTTTGGAGTTGCATCGGCTTTCCAATACATCGATGGATTGACATAATAAAAAATCTTTACACCCAAAAAAGAAACTAAAATGGAATTTCAAAGTGGAGGAGGCAGGCTTGGAAAAGCTAGTGCATGCCACACTAAAACCTAACATGTAATAGTAATGCATATTTAGTATCTAGTATTTTAAAAAAATTAAAAATAAAACAAGGCAATGATTGGGGGGAAAATCATATCAATCCACAAGAATTCAACAAGAACTAAAGCCAATGAAATGCATATTCCAAACATATTCTGAGACCAAAGTTGTTCATTGGATAGCTATCATGCATAGCATCCATAGCCATGCATGCATGCTGCAATCTTTTAATATGATAAATGATGGACAGTAACCTTAATTTATTTAATGTATTAGCTGTGTTCACTCTTTGGTGGGAATGGCATTGGATCGGATAAATTCAATTAAGTTTCGGGTGTAAAGATCTGATCCGAATTCGATCTAAATTGATTTCCTATCCTTTGTAATAGTTTTGGGGGGCTATTTTTTCATCAGAACTTATTCCATTCACCTATCATATCACACTAACCGAACATTTAAACGTTTAATGCTAAGTTATGGGATGCTAACAAGTGACAAGGAGGCAAATGACCACAACGTCCTACGTTCAAGTCGACATTGAAGAGAGACAAAGATTGCGAGAGATAGTCAACTAATTAAGCGACTAGTGGTGGGGTAGGGTTGAGGGTGAAGGGTAAATTTTAGGTTTGTAAAATTTTAGATTTGAATTTTAATTAACAAGAAAATCGGATCAACTTAAAAAATTAGATCAGATGTTATCTTCTCTCTGAATCCAACCTGGATTCATATTATTTTTTGGGGCTGGGACTCAAATATTTTTTCCTTAGATCCGAATCGAATTATTTTACTTCAAATCAGATCAATGTGCCTCAAAATCGGATGTAATTATCATCCCCACATCTTTGCTTGTAATATAATCCACCTGCTATTCGCTTGACGAATTTGTGGTATATTTTTGAATTTTCATTAGAGTTCTATAATTACTCTAATGTGCCCGAAAGTTATAAAGAAACTTTTGATAAGCAAGTGTAAAATCTATTGGGGACTTACCCAATTTGTAGGGAAAATTGTGAATTTTTATAGTTAAATTTCAAATGTTAATCTTGAGAATTTGACCAGAATTTTAAAAATATAATGAAAACTAAATTGAACATAGCTAATAATATATGCAGAAATTCTCTAACTTACAAGAAACAGCACACCTATTAATCCCGGGACTGGCTTGAAAATTTATAGGAGTTCTCAGACTTCTAGAAATCCATTGTTGATTATAGCCAAATTTTGTTTGTCAATACTCAACAATGCAAAAAGAATCTAAGGGTATATAACAGAGCATATGCTCACTTTTGGTGCTGCTACTCAATTGGTGGAGCTTCAAAAATCTACCTCAACTAATGAAAAACCCACCACATCCATATGCAACTTATATGATTGGAGAGTGAATATATGTTATAAGATGAAGAGCACATAAACCCCCTCCTCCGGTAATATATATCATACACATAGTAGTGTGTAGGGCTGGCAAAAATTCGGGTTCGGGTCAATTCGGGTCCGGACAATTCGGACATTCGGACAAAAACTTCATACCCAGACCCTGTTCGGATTACAAATCGGACACTTTGACCAGACCCGGACCCGGACCCGAATGTCCGATGTCCGGACCCGGTTGTCCGAATGTCCGAATTTGTAATATAATTTTAGGAGATTCTGACCAAAATTTTGTGTGACCGAACCCGAACCCGATTTTTTAATGTCCGAACCCGATTGTCCGAATTTATTTTTATAAAATTTTCTAAAGAATTTGAACTAAAATTACATATAAACATAGTTGTCCGATGTCCGAACCCGGTTGTCCGATTGTCCGAATTTGTCCGAACCCGAAATGGTTCAAAAATCCGGACAACCCGAACCCGAATGTTCAAACCCGAACCCGACCCGGTTTAAATTCGGACATGACCGATTGTCCGAATTTTAAATTCGGACATAAATTTGGTGACCGTACCCGGTTTTTTCCGGGTCGGACAAATTCGGGTAATCGGGTCGGACAGATTTTTGCCAGCCCTAGTAGTGTGTACTCCCACCTGTCGCGTATATATGTTTTTCCAGCGTGTATTTGTCATGTAGACAATTTTTAATATGTAGCGATAACGTAACTTGTGGGAGAGTATATACTCTTAAGAGCATGATATAGACCTTGTCCCCTCCCCAACAAAAAGGGCATATCTCAAGTATCTGTCTAGCTTAATTGCCTCAACTTTCTTCATGATCAAATTAATACTTAAAATCTCTTTGTGAGCTAAATTTATTCTTAAGTTTATTTTGCTAAATTTATTCTTAATTTTGTGACCTTATTGCTTCGAACTCTTGTGAGCTTTTATTTTGTGTATATTTTTGTCATAAGACTTTAATACTTTTGTCCAGCTTTAAAAATCATATTTTGTGCACTAATGTTGGGTTATAAGTAGGAAAGATCATACTTTTTTCAATCAATATATCATCATCACCATGCAATCCTGATAAGTTATAAATATATCTTTTGCTGTCATAAATTCGTTTACTACCACCGTCGTAAGTAATAAAGTCATCCCATAACACTTGATCTCATTCCTAAATCGATTTGATTAAAGTTTTATTCAACCAAACAATCAATCCTAATAATTGCATGTTCCTGGGGATCCCTGTCGATTATTGTAAGCAACTTTTAATCAAATCTTCCCCATCATTAAAAAAATAAAAGGAGAGAGAGAATATGTTTTTAGATTGCAAATTTTGATTTTTGAACAGATCAGATGCGCAGCAGCCGTAGTAGGCATAGGCGAATAATATATTAACGTTTTTTTGTACAAGTGATTATAGTCCATAGTACCTTCCCCGTTATGTTGTATTTATGTTTATATAGTTACTGTTACTTGATTTATTGGTATTTTCTATTTCATTCTCTACTGCTTATCTTTAGTTTCTCTCTATAAAGTTGTTTTCAAAAAATTCTTCTTCTATGAAATGTTTTCACAAAATCTTATTTTGTGCGTCTTTTGGAATCAGTCTTTCTACGGGTAGAGATGCCGGTAGAGATAAGGTTGCCTACATCTGGATCTCCCCATACCCCGCGAAAGCAAGACCCACACTGGGAGGTGGTGTTGTTGTTATGTACAAGTAATTATAGTGTTGTGTTAGACCATACTCTCTTCAATTTATTCTTTTAGAGGTAATTAACTATATTGTATCGGCTTGTTTTGATAATTTAGATAGATTTGTTTTTATCCGATTATTTTCATTGCAGATACCAGCTGTAAAAATATAAAATTAGCTTAGTTAAGCATAAATCCATTCAGTTTATTTCGGGTGGGTAAATTTAAGCTAAACTCAGCAAAAGTAAAAAGTCATGAGAAATTAATTGAAACAGGAAAGAAGCAAATTACTAGTTTGTAGCCAAATGATTAGGCCTAGCTCAACGTTTATTATTCTCAGTGATCAATTGTCTTTATTATTCTTGTTCAAAACTTCTGGTTTAGAAAGGCTCTGATACCATGTTTAAGAACCATCTCAACTAAAAGCTAAAGGTTTTGGTTGAGATGATCTTAGAACAGTTCTCCTATTCTGTTTGCCTTTTTTTTCCCCTTAGCCGAAAAAAAGAATTTTTTTTACGATGTTAAAAATAAAAAGTGATGTCTAGTGGTTTTCATTTTGGTGCTATGGTGATATTAATTTTGAAATAACAAAAGGCAACATTTTCAGGATTTTCTGATGGACTTGTATGGGTGGCTGATTGAGGCAAATGTAGCAGTTAGGATTCTGATTCTGGGACAAAAAGTAAGGGCTCATACACACATTTGTACTCAGATCTTGTCCATAACATCATCATCTCATATGGTTAGTCTTTTCTTTTTCTTAAAAAAACAATTAGAAGTACCAAGCATATCAAAATATGATCCCCTTCACCAATAAGAAGCCCATTTGAGCTGTCACGTCTTATGTCAAGACACTATCAAATTTTGAGAAATCCTTCCCACCCTATGAATTGAATAACAATGGCTACGTAACAACACTTTAATGGATGCTCTCGGGCGTCGGCTGTGTGATATTTAGCTCTTTTTTTTTGGCTATAAATAAGCTCTATGCATTTGTTATTATGGCCCTATTCAATAATATATAAAACAAATTTTATTTTAACATTTAGAAACATTAACATAATATCTCTTACCACTCATAACTAACACTTATAATAAGTATAACTCGATCATTAATGTTTGTATACACGAGAAGTTATAATGATATTAAGAAAAAAATATTGATGACATACGGTACGCCATTTATTCTCTTATAATGTGTGACCTAATTAAGCTAGGGTGGCTTCTAATCTATACATCACTTATTCTCCAGTAAGCACGATTGATGAAATAATCAAGCCAAAGGGGGGTTTGTGGCCTCTAGACCTTTAGAATTTAAGTAGTTGGGGAAATCTTGATGACCTATTTTCTATCCAGTCTGCAGCTCACAATCACTTGTTGCACGCATGAGGATATTCTAGTGACTATGCACACATGAATAGCTCTGTTCCTTTTATATGTAATATTCTTTGAGTGTAAATATCAGCAAATTTAATTGTTATATCTACCTATTTAACTGCTGCATTGAAGTAAGTCTTTATACTTTGTTTTTGTAAGGAAAAGAAATTTATGCATGTGTGTATGTGTGTGTGAACGTGAGAGAGAGATATGAATGTGATGAAATAAATCCCAACAAGTTGATGAAATTAAAGATTGCTTGATTTTCTATTTCTTCAATGAGGTGGGCGACAACTCACTGGTGATGCAACCATGCGCGCATGGTGAATGGATCGTTGTTAACAGAATGGTATGGTATTACCTTTTTTTTCTCTTTTTTTCTTGGTCTGAAATGAATGTTATTCGATATAATGAGTTAGATGGAAATCAGAAATAAAATGAGTCACAATATATACCCTCTCAAAAAAAGGTTAGGTATGATATATAATTCGGAAAATAAATTTTTAACTCGGATTCAATTGATCAGTTTGGACTCATCTTATACATGGTTGAGTAAGTGACTCAATGCCATTTTTATTCAATTCAGATTCACAGCATGTCATTTCTTGACTTTAAATATGTCATATTCTTTCAATAAATTCATCTGATAAAGAAAAATAAATTTATCAAGCAGTTGTGTATATAATTAAATTTAAATCGAGTCAATTAGATAAATGTCAATGTTAAATTGGACTGTTTCACGTGGTCGGCCACATATAATGGGGTCCATTTGGATGTTGCAATCAAACACAAGTAAGTATGGACATACCTGTGCCCCCAATGTGTCCCATGACTAACATCATCAAAGAATAGGCCAATAAGGACACTGAAGATTCGAGAAGGCATGTGGGGATCAACAGAGGATTCATGAGTGGATGTGAACCATTGGATTCTGTTTGATTCCAAAGGCTTCCATCGGGTCCCAGATTGCGCAACTCTGGGACCTACCTCCCTGGTCCTCGGCCATACCCTACTGAAGCCAGGTCCCTGTAATGGTCGTATTCGACAACTTGATCAACGACACTTGTATTATTAATCCGGATCTACAGAGTCAATTATCCAAGTGACGTGGTACTTTATTGAGAAGGACTGGTCGGAGATGAGTTCTTGGGAAAGAAGTCGACGATGACCGCATGAGGTAAGTTATACAGTATTTGATTCAATAAATCTCAAAATAATATAAAATTTGTATGGACTCGATCAAAATGTGGGGTTTGAGGGGTGGGGCCAAAGTCTGGGTCCTTCATATTTGTCTAATAATGGGGTAGAGTGGCTAATTTGAGTGAACTTGGTCATTTAAGTCAGATCAAGTTAGTTAAAATGACTTAATTTAGAAGCGGAATCGTAATGAATCCACTCAAATCTCAAGTGACTCAACCAACCTCATGAATCGTGATTGAGACAGATGGGTCGGCCATTTACAATTGGCTTTTTTGTTTCTTTTCTAAAATCAACAAAATTGCAAAGTGATTGGCCTTGAGTGGAGCTAATTGGTTTGGAATGAAACTTTGGATCTGTTTATTTCATAATAGAAAGTAGGTCACAGAGCAAAAGGAGTTGCATCAGCGGCTAAACATTCATCGTTTGTAATTCCACTCTATTACATCAATAAACGTTATATCTTTTTAAAACTTGCATCTTTTTATTTCTTTGGTTTATGAAACTCTAACTCGGGTCACTTAATAAAATATTTATCATAAACTCGTCATATAATATACAATATTTTTTTAACCACCTAGATAATATTTTTATGGGGGAAAAAGAAAAAAACCAAAAAAAAATCGTAAAAGGACAAAGCAGAACTGGAATAGTGCTTGGGACACACGACAGACCAAAGCTGACCTGCAGGCTAAGACAAATGGAACCAGCGATAGAAATTGGGCCAAAGGAATGCATGTGAAACTTGAGCCCCACCATTGGAATGAGTTCCATTAACAGGGGTGCTCTTGTACCATCAGGGGGTTGTCTCGTTCTTTTGGATGTGAGGATCTATGAAAAATAAGAAGAGTTTTAGAAATTTAGAAAAGAAAAAAAAAAGGTTTGTATAATTGCTGTAATAAACACTTCGTCTCTCTCTCTGTCTCTTGCTATACACACACACATTCATACATACATATATGTGTATGTATATGTATATAGATGTGTGTGTATATAGATACTACATCAATAAGCCCCTACATATATATATATATGTATATATATATATATATATATCCAACATTTAAATAAAATGAGCACGCTTAATAAATGAAAATTCCAGGGCCTATTGTAGTTGCAATTTATAAAACCTTATTGGAATATTTTTCTATTGGATGCAATGCAAGTAGTATTTAAGCATACCAGTATACCACCGTAGTTACTATTTACTACGTATATTGCTTGGGTCTGTTTAGTTTTTTGGTGAAGTAATATTGATTTGTTTTTGAATCAATAGGTTTACTATTATTTCCATCGATAAATTTGTTATGGCATTAGAATTAGCATTAAAAAATTGATGTTAATTAAATTCAGGCCAAAAGCACATGCATCTTATTTTATTCGAATCATGTATGGAGTCTAATAATTTTATCATATAATCAGATAATTGTTTTTGCCCCTATTGATTGGGACGTCCAACCATCCAGGGAATGAACAAGGCTCACAAAGTGCAACAAGATTTTTTAACAATATCTGAATAACTAATGCATGAAATAAGATGTATGAAAGTCAAAAATGAATTTCTAGAAAAATAAATTATAAATAAATTTTGATAAATTTAAAATCTGAAGAAATTAGCATGACAAATATAGGTCTCCTATAAATAAAAATAAAAAAACAAAGCCCTTTTTTTTGGGTTGTGCATGCAACTCAATCATTATTATACGATAGAATGATTACTATAGTCTGTAGCTAGGTTTAAAAAAACATATTTCAATTAATTAATTCAAAAGTAATATCAAAATCTAATTTGTTTTTATCTTCTTTCTTTAGTTTTGATCGACAGTATTTTCTAAGTTAAAAGTGGAAACAAAACATATAAATAAAAAATAATCTACAGACAATGAAATTTGATCCACTCTTATAAAAATGAGAATACAAATTCATCATATTTAATTCCTTCTTTTAATTGGTCAGTGAAATGTTTTTTTGGTCTTAGATCCTTCATATATTTCATTAGACTTGAGCTATTGTTGGACCAATAAAGGTTACATCTCTCTCAGATTATCTTTATTTGCATGACTCGAACTCGAGACCTTACTTAAGGGAAAAACTTGTGTTGATAACTCATCAGTGAACTGTGTGTGCATAGATATTAATTTAATGCGAGATTTGATCAGATAAGTTGAATGGACTAAAATAATTATAAAAATCCCCACCATTATTAAGATATGAATTGATATGGGAGGCCTCATGATTTGGGATGTTGGAATGATGACAATATTAAAACAATTGCAAATTGAGTACTGGACCCTACAGAACACAACCTTCTCTCAGCCGTCCAGTGTGCCTTGTTGAAGGAGCTCAGCTTATCATCAACTGGTCTGCTATGTGGATTTTTTTTATTTTTTTTTTGGTGGTTTGAAAAGCCAGCAAAATCCCTGTTGAATCAAAATTTCAACAATAACCGTTGTAAAAAAAAAATAAATTGTAATTTTAGTGTAAAAGCTAGAAAATTATTTTGCAGAAAATTTAAGTTTTATATTTGGTGTCAATTTGTGATGGTCTTCTTCATAACTGAAGCAGCCTATATTTGGAAACAAAACTGATCGATGATTATTGTTACTTGATTTTATTTCGCATTTGCATCGATTGACTTGTGAGAAAATTAAATATTATGAAATCTTAAAATGTAATTTTTGCTATTAGTGTCGAGAAAGGTGAACAAGGTGATAAGATGAACTTGAATTAACTCTAGTATTTGATGTTGATTATTAAAAAACTTAATCAACTGAACTAATTAACGATCACTACAAAGAAGGTAGGGAGGGGGGCCCCCCCAATTGTCATTGTTTGCTTTAATTTCCATTAATATTTAATATTGTCTATCAATCAATTTGTAAGGACTATATCAAATTGTTGTGTCACATCCTTCGATGAATTTGGTGGTCCGCAAAATGGAATTAATTATTAAGATCAAAGTATCTTTATGGGGATACTACTTCATTATATTTTATCTATATCCTATTCTATTTATTTTATATGTCTATGTATTATTGTATTTATATTCATATACATTTATCAAATAAATACGAGTAACTCTTCAAGTTATATGTATTTCTATTTAGGTCCTGCTTTGTTTGGGGGTCAATTCTAAAATATTATTTTCAACCTACTTCAACTCACTTTCACTATTTTAATCAAATATAATTTATTACATAAAAAAATTTAACCTACTTCAATCTATTTTAACTCACTTTAATCAATTTTAATCTATTTTAAATTATCTTAATCAACTTCACTCTTCTTACCACCTGAAAATAACATGTCATTAATCTCTATGTGCGTATCAGGCTTGATAGCATTTGTTACTGTAACTCTGTAAGTTTGCCAAACACAAAATCATTTTCAAAATTAATGAGGGACAGAGAAAGGACGTGGTACTTCCACGTATAAAATGTCTAGCTGGACTGGGACCATGCTGAGGTCCTCTAACAAGTGTTAGGCTGAGAAAGAACGAGAAGTCTGAGGCCCTTCCCGCTGCAACCCACGTGGAAAATGGGCCCCGCATTTTATGTCTGAATTGAGGGCCGCAGTCATAAACTTTGCGGGTTACTATCCGTGGGGCCAACCTCTACTTCAGCAGCCGTAGTCGTAAACTTTGTGATATTAGACCATTTTTAATCAGAGTTTTGAATTTTGAAACTCGGATCTACTATATCAGTAAATATTTTATAATTTTAAAATTTATATTTCATCACCTTTTCAATTAATAAAATTTTAATTTTAATTATCCAATAAAAATATTTGTTATAAACCCACATTATAACACACGACCTATTTTTAAAATCATATAAAAATTATAAATTAACTAAAAAAAAGCAAAAACAAGTAATAAAAAAATTCAAAAGTTAGACACATGAAGGAATGCTCACAGGTTCCTCCATGAGTGCCCCCATTTCTCCCCAGGCCAAAAAGGAGCCACTGGCACGCATGGGAAACGCCCCCCCACCTGGCACACGTTTCTTCCTGCTGCTAGTGCTCTTCGTGGGTGCGAATCATTTTTATTCAACTATATAACTCTATTTCACATAAATTGTATAATTCTATTTCACACAAGAGGCTTCTCTGAGAATCGGTCTCATGACCTTCTTCATAAGGCTTATTCTTTTCGATTTATTGTGTAAATAACTTATTAACGATCACTGCTAATTAATATTGATGAGTTCTGATGAATACTAATAATAGCAAATTGTGAGTAAAAATTATAGCTAAGTGTTGACGAGTGTTGACCAATGTTGATCAATCTTGATTGTTGCTGAATGATGACGATAAACGTTGATAATAAATTGAAAAGTACAGCTGAATGGGCCCATAAGAAATTGTCGTGGGGTTAGTTGAACTACTAGCTTGTTGGCAATCCTTGATCCATAATATAGTTTCTACGTTAAAATGTTATTTTGTGTTAATTAACCATGCTTAAATCTAGTGTTCGGTTCATAAACTTTACATAATATTGTCTCATTTTAGAACTTTCAAAATTTGATGATATTGATCAAATTTCACATATATTTTTATTAAGACTCTATTTGGATCTTGGAAAACTTGGTGGAAAGAAAAAGATTTGAAAAAGTAACTTTTTTTTTTCTTGTGTTTGGTTTAGAGAAAATCACAAAGAAAACATATGGAGGAAAATTAAGTGGAAAATTTGTTAGAAATAAGTGATAAAATTTTTGTCATAAAATTGTGTAGAAAGTTTGTGAAAAGTTCCCAAAAAAATTTCCGACCTTCTCCAATCTCACACTACTTAGATGATATAAATGGTCAAATTCCTCATTTAAATTTTTGTATTTTTCCTCAATCCAAACAAGAGAAAAAACCCACTTTCTCCCTACTTTTTTTTCCTCTAGATTTTTTTTTCCCTTCAACTTTTCTTTTCACCAAATTTTCTAAGGACCAAACAGAGTCTAAGTGATGTTCTGAATAATGCCGAAATCTAGATCTAGATATGGGCTTAGAAAACTATATTACATGGGCACCTTTATCATCATCATTTCACCAACAAGAATGACATGTACATCTAACACGAGAAGTTGAGAAATTGTAATAATTAATCTTTATAAGATGACAAAATTATGTTTATACTAACAAAAAATACACCAAAGTTACACTGATATATTATAATTGGTTAATTTTAATTTTTACCATTAAAACCCCTTTTCTAGTGAATTTTTCCATTAATTTCATTACATACAACAACAACAACAACAAACTCCCAAAGTGGGTTTTAATTTCATTACATCATGCTAATATAAATCCGGCATTCGTGTTTTAATGTCTTTAGGACGATTATTGCAAGATTTAAAGAAACAGATTTGTCAATTATGTGCCAATAAGCGTTGATACTTCTTACTCTATGTATCTAAGATAAGTTGTAAACTCTACAATGTGATTAAGATCAAGTTGATCAAATTGAGACCAACAATTACATGTCTCAAAAATTCTCCCTGGTCGACCGGCGTTAGCCTTCAAGCAAGATCAAGGTTCGGAATCAACACTAACTTACATAAGGTACATTACAAAGCGGTAAAAAGTTCAACCTTAAATTTCAAAATCACCATACGACAAATTTAATACTGATCGAGCTACCACATATTTAAGTCTATTTTCATTGCGCGTTATTCATACAGATTTTGCAAAGAAAATCCAGAGGGATTTTAGGCAAAACTTACTTATACCACACTCACTATGAAGTCATCCTAGTGATCGATCGATACTTACTCTTATTTGTCCATCTCTTACACAACTTGATCCAAAGCTTTTAATTAACTTCAATTCACGGGCAAGTCTAAAGTAATTAATATTGTTTAGATAATTGGCAACTTGTGAATCCACTTTCAAACTGGAGCCCGCAAATATTTGGTATTTTTGTTATAATAAAACCCCCAACTAATCTAAACTAATTGCGGATTATTCCTTCCGTTGCCTAATTAATCAAGCCAATATTATATTTGGTAGATGTCTTAGTCCTACAGGTGATGTGATGCAAGCCCAAGTGAAGCAATTGTAGTGCCATTTCTCTTATCAGCTCATATTAGGATTAGTACAGACTGTAAAGCACATGCCACTGCTTATTTTGCAACAATTTTTTTGCGTCTGTTTTTGAAATTATAGCACAAAATTATTGTGGTGTAATTCAATAATTAAAGAACATGTCGATTGATATAGATGGACTCGTAGAGTTGATTATATCACCTGAAGGCTAATTTTAGCAAATTAGTCAAACGGCCACTTTCCCCATT
>JACYFF010031959.1:4874633-4922840 GCA_017589665.1 Selenicereus undatus
ATCAGAGCCTACCTAATTGTTTTTGTTCCCGAATGATATAATAGCATGATTTTATGTGTTGAAATTATGTTCAAGAGACCCCCCGTTTGTCAATCTGAATCATGATCGAACCCTTCCCCACGCCCCTCGAACTCCCCTGTTTTTTTTTGCTGCCTCGGCCCCCCCTTCCCAGCCTCGGTCCCAGCCAATCCTACCAGACTATTAGATTAAAAAAAAAGGGGGGAAAGATAAGATAGAGTTGAATACCATCAGCCGCCGCCAAAACCCCGAGGAAGGGTGGCGCGTGTGTGACACGCGCCGCCGAGAGGCCATCAGTTTGTCTCTTTCTTCCTCGAACCGACCTCCAAACGCCCCGATCTGCAACCTCGCACAAACCGAACCCTCAAAAACCCAACGTAGGGCGGCGCGTGTGACCCACGCGCCGCCGCCTAGGTGGCGCGTCCCGAGAGTGGGTGGTACCGGGGAGATCGTCGTCGCCCGATCTATGTGATGGCGACGGTGGTTCTTCCATAAGGTTGCTGGAAACCGAGATCGAGAGCGGTTTAGAGGCCGGTGGGAGGCGGCGGTTCATCATTTGGGTGACGTTTTTTGGACGGTGGTTCAACCAGAAATGAAAACCCAAGTGAGAGGGGCAGAGTGGGGTGGTCAGGACAGAGCTTAGTACTCTGCTCCCATGGCTGCCATGGAAGGTAGCAAGAGAGAGAAGAAGGCGAGACCCTGAACTCGAAAAAAAAAGGACCGAGGAACCTGATTGAGAAGAGAGAGAGAGGCAGCGGTTTGGGGGGGGTCTCGGGAGTGGACTGACCGAAAAAAAGGGGGAGGGTTGGTTTAAAGAAAAGGGGGTTTTAGTTTTTAAATGGGGGGCGTATGATCTCAATAAAAAAAAAAAACAAAACTTTTTTTTGATTATGTATCATACTTTGTGTTAATCTTATTTTGATTATATATCATTCCTTTTATAATAAAAAAACCTGCTTTATGTTTAATTTATTTTTGTTTAGTATTTAGAATTAGGTGATTGTGAATTTGTTTTACAATTATCATGAATGTGTTTATGTGATGAGCATGTGTTTAGATATGTTTAATAACACATGATATGGAACTTGTAAATTCGTTTTATGAATTATTAAGTAAATTTGTTTTACTTAGTTTTTTTTGACATTTTTGTGATGTTAAAATGATTTATGTTAATTTGTTTGACGTAATATGTGAGTCAATTTGTTATGATTATGTATCATGCGATTATTCAATTTTATTTTTTTTGTTTCGAACATGCCAATTAAATCAATTTACATATATGAATGAGTTTCATGTCATAATTAATTCAATTATTAGTTAATTTTATGTTTATTAATTGGCATGTGAAGCAACAATATACGCTGTGTGTGTTGGATTAATAAGAGATCAGTTCTTCTTTATTCTTAAGCTTAAATTAAATGTGTTTTATATTATGCTTATTTTTGGACGTCTTAGTGATGTTTAGATTTTGAATGTTAATATGTTTAACGTTGTATCCATAAGAATATGTTTATTGTGGATTAATAATAATCAAATTTTTTCTCAAATTCTTAATTCATATAGTATGTGATGATTATGAGCTTAGCGAAATTTTCG
The DNA here is from genome assembly GCA_017589665.1 of Selenicereus undatus. Taxonomy (NCBI): domain Eukaryota; kingdom Viridiplantae; phylum Streptophyta; class Magnoliopsida; order Caryophyllales; family Cactaceae; genus Selenicereus; species Selenicereus undatus. The sequence goes on from JACYFF010031959.1 coordinate 4,876,248, forward strand.
AACATATAAACATGAATGATAGTTTTTGAGATTATTTTTGATTACATGTATGATATGCCTGAAACGTCCATTTTTCCCTTCTTACTTGTAGATATGGCTTCGAACACCTCTATGATTTTTGACTTGTCCACCAGTAACAAGTTGGATGGGTCCAACTATGATATGTGGCACAGGAAGATTGAGTTTCTCCTGGAAGAACGTGATGTGCTAGAGCACATAACGTTCATTATGCCACCCCCTGCGACAACGGACAATGACGGTAAAGATATCACCGCCACTGAGGAATACAAGGCACGCTTGGTTGAGTACCAAGCGTGGTGTAAAAAGGATCGTAAGGCACGCTATACTATGTTGTATTGCATGCACGACGATCTAATCGGCGAGTTCGAGGTTTTTCCCACAGCTAAAGAGATGTGGGATAACATTCGAATCCGATATGGTCAGACTTCGGAAACGAGGCTACAAGCAATGCATCTTAAGTGGATGTCTTATGTGATAGACTCTACCCAAAGCGTAGCTGAACATATCAGGACTATGCAGTCCATGATTCGAGACCTCAGAGCTGGCGGGATAGACCTTTCGGAGAAAGACCAAAGAAACAATCTATTGCGTGCACTAAACCAAGGCGATCCTAAGTGGAAACCATTTCTCACTCTAATGGTGCATAGTACTCACATCAAAACTTTTGGTGAGATTGCTAAGCACCTAGAGTTAGAGGATGAGCGCCTGAGGGCAATGGCTCCACCTCCCTCAGCATTTGTTGCCAGAGTAGATAGGCCGAAAGTAAACAAGTTCAAGCGAGGGAAGAAAAATGTTCGTCCCTCACAAAAACTTGGCCCTAGAGGTGGGATTGCTAAGAAGCAATCGAAGCCTAAGGGTAAGGTGGAGAAGAACATGGCACGTGTGACGTGCTATGCCTGCAGGAAGAAGGGCCACTTTGCTCGGGATTGTCCCGAGCCTCAGGCCAAGGTACCTTCTTCAATCCCTACTAGTGATTTGTTTGCTTGTTCCCATGCATTTGTTGCTAAATCTTTTCCTAACTGGATTATAGATTCGGGAGCAAGCAAGCACGTAGTTCGAGACCAGGAGGGGTTTGTGTCTTTCTATCCTTACCCGGTGGGGACACAAACTGTGACACTTGGTAATGGGACTGCAGAGGACGTTCTGGGTGTCGGAACGTACAAGCTCAAGTTACGTGGAGGAAATTCGTTGCTACTCCACGATGCCCTTTATGCACCTGGGGTGCGATGTTCGCTAGTTTCTTATGTCTCTCTTTGGAAATTAGGTTTTCAATTCGTTTCGCAAACTGATGGTTTGAACATTGAGTATGGTGGCAATTTGTTTGGCCATGCATCTTTGGTAGACGATTTCTTTGTGCTTGACTTAGATATTGATTATTATTCTAATAAAGCACCTTATGTTTTTGTGTCATCTGTTGATTCTAGTAGTGATTCTGTAATATGGCATGCTAGACTTGGACACATAGGTCAAGATAGAATGACTAGACTTGCTAAAGAAGGTCTATTAGGCAAACTTACTAAGGTTAAGCTACCTATATGTGAGCCTTGTTTAGCAGGAAAAGCGACTAAGAAACCTTTTGGTAAGGCTTCTAGAGCGCTTACTCCCTTAGAGCTCATTCACTCCGACATTTGCGGACCAATGAATGTTCGAGCACGAAGTGGTGTTGTATACTTCCTCACTTTAATAGATGATTACTCTAGATATGGGTATGTATATCTATTATCACACCGCCACGAGGCTCTAGATGTGTTCAAACGCTTCGTCGCAGAAGTAGAGACCAAGTTGTAACGAAAAGTTAAAACTCTTCGAACCGACCGTGGTCGTGAATACCTTTCTGATTTGTTCAAGGTGTTCTGTGAGGAAAAAGGTATCGTAAGACATCTAGCGATTCCATACACTCCGCAGCAAAATGGTGTAGCTGAGCGTAGGAATCGTACATTACTTGACATGGTCAGGTCAATGATGGCCCAAGCTAATCTTCCGATTAGTTTTTGGGGTGATGCCTTGCTAACAGCTACTTACATCTTAAACCGAGTACCTAGCAAGAGTATACCTACTACTCCATATGAGTTATGGAATGGTAGACATCCCTCCTTGGACCATCTAAGACCATGGGGTTCGGCAGGCTATGTGCATAACCCAACCCATAAACATGGTAAGCTTGGTCCAAGGGCCACCAAGATGATCTTTATTCGATACCCGCAACATTCAAAGGGTTATGTGATGTATGGAGAACATCCAGATGGAGGCATGAAGGAATTAGATTCCCGAAATGTCGATTTCCTTGAGGATGAGTTTCCTAGTATTGGTGACATAAACAAGGACTTTCGATTGTATGAGTTACAAACGAACGTATCTCTCGGTGAGGGGGAGGATTTGTATACTGCCCAAGACACCGAGGATATTCATCTCCCTGACGTTAGAGATAGTGGGAGTGTGCCTACTGTTGAGACGCAGGGAGACCTGGCTGTTCAGGACACTCAACCAGAGACTGAGAGTCCTCATTCTCTGGAACCCATACCCCAAGGGGTTAGTGGGAGTGGTTCTTCTCCTATTCGAGGTTCTGTATCTCGAGATTCTGTATCTCAAAAGAAAAGGGGGAGAAATCCTGATCCCGAGTCTGAACAGGTTAGACCGCCTAGTCCTAAAGTGTTTCGACGAAGTGAGCGTGGAAGAGTTCCTCGACGGTATTTTCAAATCGAAGAGGAAATTTTCTTTTGTGCTCCTTTAGAAATAGAAGAGCCAACCTCTTATGTAGAGGCTTTGGAATCACCAAACGATAAGGAATGGATGGATGCCATGAGAGATGAGTTGGACTCGATGGCAAAGAATGAAGTCTGGGATCTAGTTGACCTTCCCCCCGGACGCAGAGCCATTGGAAACAAGTGGGTTTTCAAGGTCAAGCGTCGGGCAGATGGGTCAATTGATAAGTTCAAAGCCCGTTTAGTAGCGAAAGGCTACACCCAAGTTGAGGGTGTAGACTACGAGGAAACTTTTTCCCCTGTGGTGAGATTAGCCTCGATTCGCTTACTTCTGGCGCTAGTAGCCCATTTGGATTTAGAACTGTTCCAAATGGATGTGAAGACTGCTTTCCTAAATGGAAATCTTGAGGAAGAGATATATATGGTCCAGCCTATTGGTTTTGTATCAAAAGGTCAGGAAGACAAGGTTTGTCACCTTAAAAAATCCATATATGGCCTCAAACAGTCTTCTAGAGCATGGTACTTCAGATTCCATGAAGCCATCACTGATTTTGGCTTTACCATGGTTTCAGAAGATCACTGTGTATATGTCAATAGGACAAGTGTAGGAATTATGTTTCTTACCTTGTATGTCGATGACATCCTACTAGCTGGAAGTGATCTGGAGATGATCAATGCCACCAAGAGGTGGCTATCTTCCGTCTTTGAGATGAAAGACATGGGTGAAGCTAGGTATGTCCTAGGTGTGGAGATTCTCCGAGACCGTTCGAAGAAACTTCTCGGTTTAAGCCAAAAGGCATATATCGAGAAAGTCCTAGAACGGTTTCGGATGCATTACTCCAAACCCGTTGATACTCCAGTAGACAAGGGTTTGATTTTGAGTCTAGAGCAATGCCCTAAAACAGAAGTTGAAAAACAAAAGATGAGCAATGTCCCATACGCTAGTGCTATAGGAAGCCTAATGTATGCCATGTTATGTACACGGCCTGACATTTGCTTCGCGGTTGGTTTGGTAAGTCGTTACCAAAGTAACCCGGGAATCGCTCATTGGCAAGCCGTCAAGAGGATAATGCGTTATCTTCGGGGGACTACCGACTTGGTACTTTGCTACCAAGGAGTGGACTTGAAATTGAGAGGTTACTCTGATGCTGACTGGGGTGGTGACTTGGATGAGTCTAAGTCCACCTCAGGATATGTCTTCACTCTTGGTGGGGGAGCCATATCTTAGTCCAGCAAGAAGCAGGAGTGCATAGCTTTATCAACTATGGAAGCAGAGTATGTTGCTTGTTGCCTCGCCGCTCAGGAGGCGATCTGGCTCAGGAGTTTTCTTCAGGATCTCAATCTCACTCCGAGAGTTGATGATCCTGTGGAAATGTGGTGCGACAATACTGCCGCTATCCAATATGCTAAAGATCCTAAATTCCATAGGAAGGCTAAGCATATTAAACAGCGTTATCATTTTGTAAGAAACGCTATAAAGTTAAAAGAAGTCATTGTAAAGTATTTACCTACTAGTAAGATGGTTGCTGATCCCTTAACTAAACCTACTCCTAGAGATACGTTCAAAACTCATGTGATGAGTTTAGGTCTTCGTAGGTTTTAGTTATTGGGGATGTTTTGTTTTGGACATGTGTAATGAATGTTTCTTTTGAATAAAGATTGATGTTTCTTTTCCGAAATGTTCATTACCATATTGTGGTTGTTTAATTAGGCATATCTAAATGTCACTAGGCTTCTGATCATCTTATCACATGGATGATCAATCTTGACGCCTAAGTAGCGGGTAGGATAAGACTTGACCATATTGACACTAGGTGTGCAATATTGGTTGTCACCGCAATTCTAGTAATGCGGATAATGCATAGTCGCCTTAGTAAGTCTAAGATGAGATTTTTGAGTAAATCGGATATAACACAACCTTATATCGAAGCCTAAAGCCGAATTTTTGAGTACGGAGGTTACGTTTTGTACGGTAACCAGGTAACTCTAGTCAGTTTTGAGAAAACTGGACTTGTAATTCGCATGGTATATAAAGTGACAGCTCACCTCAGTGGGAGTTATACCATGACACACAATCATACTGTGTGTGCTTAGGTCGACCTGGGGAGTGACGATTGAATCCCTTCCTTGTCACTATGTGATCCCTACAGACTTCGTGGTCTATTTAGATGTCACCCTTTGACCTAGAACTGTAATGTGGATTTGAGGTATGATGTAGCTACTTTGATGTGAACTCCAAGGGCTATAAGATAGATAGTCCAGCGGAACACATTAGGAAAGCTATCATGCTAAAATGAAGCATTATAAGTGTCTAAGGAAGAATCGATCCACCATTGCTATATCAGCCCGGGCGGTTATACTGAGGTTATAACCATATGATATATCAGACATAAAGGGACGTTGTATGTCGTTAGCAATGAGAGGATGATTCGGGGTAACATCGCCAATGTTGAAAGTGTCTTTGTTAGATTGACGGTATCTTAACAAAGCGCTACCTGTTACTTATGGTCGCACGTCTCATTCCTGGTATGACGCGTTTTTTGAGAGAAAACATTGTTAAGAGACGATATTACGGCTTAAGTGGCCGAGTGGGAGCTGAAGGCTAATTTTAGCAAATTAGTCAAACGGCCACTTTCCCCATTTTTAGGGATGTGTAGCCTAAAAATGGGGGGTGGCAGCTTGGGGTGATATACCCTAATCTCAGTGATTAGGCTCGCATAAGAAATACACAAAAAACCTGTGTGGCAGTTTTTCCAAGCTCTCTCACATTCTCTCAGTTTACCAAAAACGCATTACCGTCTGAGTATTTCGGGTTTGTGACGTGGTTTCACCGGGACTCTAGTAGCCGCCGGATTTCATCAGTTCGTGGTTCAAAGGCAATTGGGAATTCACACGCTTCAAGAGGTTAGTCCTTATGCAATTTATTCTAACAGTCACCAATATTGATTATATCTTCTTAAAAACTTTCATCACGGATTCTTTTGGTTTAATAATTAGTAATTCAATATCATGTTGCATGCAAAAAATCTAATCGATTGAGATGTGTACTTCGAATTCCAAACTTCGAGTAGAATTTGATACATCTAACAAAGTTGACTTGAGATTCAAGATTCAAACTGAACAATTTGAACCCACATTTGATCCGAAGTCCATTACGTTAGTTCGATCTTGATTTGTATTTCGAACTGATTTGAACTTTCAGTCAAATTTATACAATTTGTCATTCAACTACTCTTATAGCAAAACCAGTCCATTAAACAAAGTATTAGCTAACATAAGATCAACTTGAATCGAAAATAACCACAATCAAATGAAAAATATGCTGAATTTCATTAGTCTTAATATAACTGAACTAAAATTAACGTCACATAAATTAGTCCAAAATAAATATGCCATCGTTTTGTGCAGGGGGCTTCTCTAGATTACTGAACCGAGCAACGCTCAACGGGGACATAGTTGGTCATAAGGTGCCAAGGTGGCGTCTTAATATGTATACAGATGACTCTCTTCTTTTTTGGGGGGGGTGGGGCGTTGGGCCAGGTGGATAAGGTGAAGGAGATGCTCAATAGTCAATACATGTGAGGCAGCATTTTGGTAGAAGATAAATTATGCTAAGACCAATATAGGTTTCTCTAAGGGGGTTCCGGCGAACAAGCGGGTTCTGATTATACTAGCAGTGTTGGAGTGCAGGAGGTTCCCCTCTTTTGTAAGTGCCAAATGTACTTCAAGTTGGATGGACAAGTTGATCTCATGGGCAGTTAGTTAGGAAGATGTTGATAAAGATGGTAGCTCAAGCAATTCCTACTTATACTATGAGTATTTTTAAATTGCCGGGTAATCTTTGTCACTATCCAATCTATCATCAACCATTTTTGGTGTGACAGTAATTTGGGAAAGCAAAAAATTTATCGAGATGGTAAGAAAGGTCCTGTGTGATAAAAAGGATGATGGGGGGGTTGGGTTTTAGGGACCTTGACGCTCTTAATGACGCTATGTTAGCTAAGTAACTGTGGAGACTGATTTAGGAGTCGGATTCTCTTGGTGCTTGAGTGTTGAAGGCTTGATACTTGAATGAGTGATGTCCTGAGTGCTGAGCTTGGGCAACGATCGACTTATGTTCGGCGTAGGTTGTGGGGGGCTAAGAAGGTTAACTCTTTAAGGGTCATGTTGGTTGATTGCAAATGGTGTGGGCCTAAATGTTTTGTGTTCTTGCTGGATGCCTGGACCGAGCACCTTCAGGCTAGTGTCACCTATCAAGACTAATTGGGAGAATGCTACATTGACCGACTTTATTGATTTTGATATTAGGGTTTGGATGGAGGGAGTTTTACATCCCTTGAGGAAAATCCTTTTATCCGTGCTTTGGCCCTCTAATCAATTTCTTTGGAATTTTACCCCACCCGGTGACTTCAGTGTCCAGTCGGCGTACCACGTAGTTCGTTCTTCGAGAGCGAGGTTTGCGAAGGCCAGGTTGTGGTTTGAGTCATTTTTGGAAGCATGTATTAATTAGATGCCAGAAAGCCCGTCTTAGAGTCATACTCTTTGCTTGAAAACTCTGTGTCTCTACACTTCCAACCAAGGTAGTCTAACTAAACGTATTCAAGGGTTCAAGATGGGATGTGGTATTGGTTGGGCAGTGGAGGAGTCCGATGAGCATGCCATATTTCTTTTTACATTGGCACAAAATTAAGGTCCAAGGTGGTAGTCGGTTTGTGGTTCTTGTGGCAAACAAGCGTGGATGTACGCCCAAATATGTTGTGACAATGTTAATGGATGCTTGCGACACTTCTGAGTCGGACTACCTAGTAGCTGTCATGTGGAAAATTTGAAACGACTGGAATCAATTTCTATTCCGCAAACTAGAGCATGAGCTTGGTGGGTGTTGAGTACCAGGGTCATGGTTGTTAAAGTATAAACCTATTTTTTAGCCTTCAGCTATCAGTTTAAAATTTTGGTTGGGTTGATTCTTGAATATGGTATCAGAGGCTTTTTAAGCGAGAGGTCTCATGTTTGAATCTCAGCACAGTCCCCATATTGATTTATTGTGCAAGATATGACAGAATTTTGTAGCATCCAAGCTTCAAGCCTAAATGACATTTGTGTGAGAGGGCGCGTTGCAGTGTAAACCTATTCCTAAACTTTCAACAATCAGTTTAAAATTTTGGTTGAGTTCGATTCTTGAACAATGTGTTTCATGCCTGAAAGGTTTTCAAGAGGCCCGGGACATTTTAAAGGTGTCGGCAACAACGCTAATGCATCAGTGGAGTCCTCCGCCATCGGCGGTGGTGGAGTAAGCCAAGACGTGGTTGTTTGCTATGACTCAGACTTGGGAGATGAGTTTCCGCAATATCATTGTTAAGGGTGACAGCCTCCTTCTCATTAATTAACTGTTTGAAGACTGGGAAGTGCCCAAATAATTATACTCCACTTTATTTTTTGGTCTCATATAAAAGTATAAAACGGGAGGGGAATCGTGTTACTCGGCCTCTGGCTTGAGGAGAGCAGGGAAGATTATGTTGATCTTGCGGCTATCAATTAGTGTAATTTACTAATTTGGATTGACGGGGCCAGAGACATCCAAGCCCTCCTAGAATCGAACCCAAAAGCCGCCAACACTACTTCGACAATAAAATAAATAAATAAATTAATGAATAAGCCATGTAGGAGGTGTAAAATTTGCAAGTAAGAATGAGCTAGTCAAATGGATGCTCACTCAACGCGCCACAGGAAGAGCCTGGGTTTCACCTACTCCCATTCCAATCAGTCACTCAATCATGAATCATTAAATTCACAATTCATTACTTGTATCCTTCTCTTTTCTTTTCAATTTCCCTTTTTTTCCTCTCCCCACTTTCTATCAAATAATTCCGTTCCACTCTTTTCAAAGAATCAAATGAATCTAATTCTCTCCCCCCTCTGTCTATCTAAACCATAAACCATACCCCAAACAAACCCCGTCAAATGCATCACAAATGCACACCAAATTCAAATGAAATGAACTCTCATGGCCCCACCTTATGCATACCTGCACAAACACCTCACTCTAAGTTCTATATATAACACCATCTCTTCCCTCCATGGCCATCTTATGCTAATATCGATCTCTGATCTGACCGTCGCCCTTGATTTCCCTTTTTCTTTTTCCTTTTCTTTTCTGGGTTTTTTACTTTCTTTTCCGGGCTTGCCCCAAAAATGGCAAAAGGCCGGCGATTGACCTCCACGCGCAGCGAGCGGCTGCTAGGCTTAGGGACCTTCAGCTACGGTGGCGCCGCTTCCGAGGAGTTCGGCGAGGACGACGTCTGGTCCATGGTGGAACACGCGTCAGAGAACCACCATCACCGCCACCACCAAGGCGGCGCCGGCGAAGAGTGGACTCCACGCGCCGCCGCGAGTGGGAGAAGGCACAGCGTGACTAGCACGCGCGAGAGGCACATAGGGGGCTTGTCTTCAGCCTTCGAGGATAAAACGACGTCGTCGACCAGGATCGTGCACCAGTTTTCCGGGGGACGCCACGTGGCGACGTCGGCGCCGGTGAGCGTGCCCGATTGGAGCAAGATCTACCGGGTGAACTCGTCCGAGTCGATGCACGACTCGGATGAGGATGACCGAGTTGGTGACTCGGGCATGGAACCGCCCCATGAATACTTAGCTCGGAGTAGGAAGATGCACGCCATGTCGGTTTTTGAAGGGGTGGGCCGAACCCTCAAGGGCCGGGATATGAGCCGGGTTCGTGATGCGGTCTGGAGTCAGACCGGGTTCGAAGGGTAAATGAAGAAATCTTATGTAATTTACTAATTATTTTTCCCTCTTTTTTGTTTTGCTTTTTTCTGGTGGCGGAAAAAAATCAAAAATTGATTTGGTTGGGCAAAAAATACATTGGTTGGAAACCATTTTTTGGTGGGGGGTTAGTGAATGAGAATGACTCAGGGTGCCAAAGCGAGTCAACTCAGTGTTGAAGCCCGATCCCTGGTACTTGGAGAATGGATAATTGGCAAATCTGGTCTTTGTCAATAATAATTTTTGTAGTAATTTTTTATAATAATTTGTAAGTTTTTAGAATTTCAGATACAATTATTGGAGGTTAATAGTGGGGTAGTGATTTTTTCCTTTGACCTTGATGTGAGCTACACGAAGAGAAAGAGATGAAGTAATTCGATTTCGGGGCAATGCACTGGTCTTTACTAATACTTAAAAGTAATATGTGGCAAATTAAAAATTTTATACACTAGTGTTCCTCTCTTAAACTTTCTTAGATTTTCTATGCATGAATTAAATTTTATGAATATTGCTTTTAAAAATCTTGTAACATGATTTTTCAAATGAAATGTCAAAAATTCTAGGCAACTATACCGGATGCATAGGACATCCATCACCACAAAGTACATCTGACCTTGATAAGTAATCATTGAACTTCACTGTGTTAACGTTTATCATTTTATCCAAAAAATATCACAACAAAATTACCATAATTTTAAACTTCTTTTGAATGATGTACCATATAATTATACCTTCTATTTCGAAGTGATCATCCTACTTTTTTTTAGAAGTTGTCTTAAATTGATTATTTTACTTTTGTTTATTTCAATTGATTAGCTCATTTGAGTACAAAATTTCATTTTCCAACCTAAATAATTACTTGAAAAGTTCACCACAATTTTATTTCTATACACAACTTATTTAGCCAATTATGATAACTTCTTTTTTTATTAAAAAAAAAGAGGTATGGTAACTCTTTAATTGTAGGGCATAATAAATAATTATCACACTTGTTTTCTAGATATCCTAAGATTCATTCTTATGCTGGAACATGGAGATTACAAATGGCATACTCGAACTACGAATTTGATCTATATAGGTATATATAGGTTTAATGAAAGTAATTTATTGACGCCGATATATATTTATACACACACACATATATAAGTACTAAAATGATTGTAAGGATTATCCTTCCACTTTGCTTTAACTCAACTTGCCACACAAGTCAATGTTAACTCACTATTAACCAATAAATCAAGATGTATATACCTTATTTTATATTCTATCCAATTCAATTAATATTTTTAACTTATGGTTTTGTATTTCACAAAAAATTATAATAAGTATCATAAAACTAGAAAATTATAAATAACATCACAAAGTAGGACTTCTTACATAGTAAATTCTTTGCTCGTTTTTCTTTTATTTATGTAACTGAATTCATAAACCAAAATCATATATTCCAACATACCTACAAAATCAATTTGAACTTTGGAAGAGAGAGGGGAACAAAAAAAAGGTTAATAAATACAAAAAAATATTCCACAAAATGAATAAAAAGACAAAATCAAAATAATTTAGTGGGCAGGCTCCACCCAAGGAGTAAGGACTGAGGAGAGCCAATGGGCAACTGCTTTTAAGGAGGTGATTGTGTCATTTTGTCAAGCTTCTTTTTTTAATTTTTTAATTTTTGATGAGTGAATTTGTGATGGAGGAATGAGAAAGGTACAAGTTGCATGACAAAGGTCTAAGAGAAGAAGTTAATGGTGAAAAAAAAAATTTAAGGTGAAAACAATTTCAGTGGGGACTTAATTGCTAGAGTTTGAGACTCTTCTTCTTTGAGAAAAAGAACATATTGGGCTGACAAGGACTGGACTCATGTTGCATTTTTTGTTATCCACCCTACAACTAATTTTAATTAATTATAGTAGTTGAAGTGGTCCATTTGTGTTCACATTATCAATACTATAATAACTAAATTTCCCACCCAAAAAAAAATAAAAAATCTATTATAATAATGTTGGATCACTTGATCTTTGATTCATATGTATCCTAAGTCATTTTGACTGCTAATGGGGCTACAAAAGTGATCATTAAGAAGGTGTTCATTTTAAAATTGTGTTTATGCCTTGTTCCTAACCCTCTTTTAAGTTTTTGTATTGTTCTATTATCTTGACTTTACCTAAGATTCTCTACTTGGGTTGTTTCAATTCAAAACTTAACTTAGTTTTCAAAATAAAATTGAACTGATTTTGCATTAATATATTTTTTAGTAGACAAGTTGTGCATTTATTACATCACTTAATGATTCAATAACTTAATGCCATTTTAAAAGGGGGAAGGAGGATATATACATAGTTCGGACTATATTTTAAGGGTGCGTGACCTATAAAGTGATCAGGTCCAAAATGGACTTATGGGCCATTTGTTTTTCTGGATATATTCCTTACACTTTTAAAATAGTGCATCTAAGACATGGTCATTTTCCAACTCAAAGGAGAATTCTCACAAATTCCCCAATACGTGAAAAATTGATACCTTCCTAAATTTGAACCTATCAGATCCTTAAAGTTATGCCATTGTAAGTCTGTAATCATGCATGCATTGGGGAAAATTCATTGGTGAGGCATATGTTAGCATTAGTGTGTCTTACAAATTATTCATCCCTTAGCGTGTGGCTTTTTCCAATTGAAACCTAAGAACTCGGTAACACAAGTGCAGCATGTTTGCTCCACTTCCAAATTTCAAACCTGTAATCGGAGATTGTACCATTGTTCATAACATGCATAGAAGTTAACACATATCGATTTTGTAGACTAATGTATGAAAACTTTGTACCGATTTGAAATTTCAAAAAAATCAATCTATGTGCTAAATTTAATCTCACGTGTCTCCTGCTAACTTCTTTCTTACAAAAATTACTTAAATTAATTGACACAAATTAAGAAAGATAATTTATATACAACATCGATAAGTCTGAATACGTGTTGGAAAAATGTAAGAAAATATCAATATCCCATGTTCACTTGACACACCGCAGTGGTTTGGCTCCTAAGTCAAAAATGTACCGCTAGACAAAAGTCCAGTTCCAACATGCAACAGACATCACAAAGGTGCAGATAAATTTAAATCTTTTTTAATTTCTATTTGTTTGGATGTAATTAAATTTAGGAGTATACATGCAGAGACCCATCATGTCAATTTGATTTAACTTCAAAGTAGCAGCCAAGAGAATAATGAGAACAAACATGGGTACCTTTGGGCCATTTGTGTTTTGTTTCACAAATCAGCTGAGTGCCAAGGATCACCCAACGGAACCAATCAAAGCCTATTTATTGAGATTTTTTTGGGGTCTTGTACACCTGGAAAGTTTGATCGACTTTGGAGGTGGGAAATTTCAACGTATTTGAATGACAAAAGCTATCATACAAATTACCAATCACCTATTATTTCCTGTCAGTGTGATACACATTGGTGGTTTATTAGTACACTTGTTCACTTCGTACGTAGTAATTTGCTAGTAGTGTTCATGTGAGTGTATCCTATATATGACGTGTGCTCCCGTACTGACGCTAACAAATGTTTTATAGCCACATGCATCCATATATGAACTATAATTAAGAGTAACTGACTAGCCATGTATGATTTTAGAAAATAGTTTGTATGGATACAATCAATGGTCCTTTTTGATAAACAGCTGTTAGCTGTTAACTGTTAACTATTTGTGTTGGTTGTTAGCTATTAGCTATTTCAATTAGCTGTTCGAATTAGCTATTTTTAGAAAAAGTGTTAAGTAAAAACTAGCTGTTTCTAAAAAATATGCTGATCAATTTTTATTTATACCCTTATTTATGAATTAATTTTTAATGAAATGTGTGTAATATTTTTAAACTTATGGACAATTATGTAATTTTCACAAAAAAAAAAAACTCTTCTCAAAAGGCTAATGAGAATAGTTTTTTCAAAAATTGCTTTTTGGGGTCAAACACCTATTACAAATAGCTCTTTACTAAACATTATTTAACAGTTTGACTTAGTCAAAATAACTAAAATCCTCATAAACAGTTATTTTTTCTCAGACAGCTGTTGTTACTAAACACCCCCAGTATATAATTTGACAGTAGAATGACTAAAAGAAAGTTATGTTTTGATTCTTTCATGAACAACCTTAATAAACTAGTTGACAGTTAAGGTAGTCAGCTAAGTCAAGTGATTATATCCTTAGTTAATAATTAATAGCTAATGTAATCAATTAGACTAATAGTTAATTAATACAAACAACTAACATTTGATTGTCGAATGAGACCTTAATTTGTTATGTCTACTAGATCAAGAAAAAGAATTGTGATTTCCTTTTCTTAAACCAATTGGAGACAATGTCTTGATGATTGAGCTAAATTGGAAGTTCAAAGCCAATACATGCAAAACAACTAGATGCATCTTCATCACACCTCATTATTTAACACTAATCATTGTGATTACAGGATAAGATGATCGAAACATATTCATGAAAGCAACCAGCTAGAAAATTGTAATAATTAATAGTGCATACAATCAAAAAATATCGCTATCACTTCAATATTAATCACTCTTTTATACCTCGACTAATCTTCGAGGCACTCAAGGTAATATAAAATTATCACCATTGCATCTCCACCTCACGCTCATTATGACATTAATTATCAATGTATGTATAGTTTTAATCAGTTGCATATATGGGATAATTGCCTTGATATTTTATTCTCTCGATAGGATTACCATGATAAACTTCTTGAAAGAAGCAATTACGATACCATTATAGAGTAGTTGGTTGTTAATTAGGTTTGCTTACCTAAATGCACCACTCTGATCCGAATCCAAAAAGTAGAGGAACCACTTTAAAGTGTCTCCCAGCTTTTTAATTTAGATTTTTTTGGGTAAATGAGACACAATAATTGACATAAGTATAGTTTAAATTCAAATATCTCATAAAAACTTTGAGAGATTTTACCACTTGATTTTTTTAAATCTAGGCGAATCTTGAATTAGTCATAGTACTTTGTACCACTTGTATTAATTAAGTCTAATGCAAATTGTTAGATTAGCTGATATTTCACAAGAAATTGCATGTCTAGCTCTTCAAAATCATGCACACACACACATATATATATATATATATATATTGCGTTTGAAATTTTGTAGAGTTTTAAATTTGTCAGTCTAAAGTTACTGGACCTCACCTAGCAAACTAGATCATCACCCTATTCCTCATGCGCACACTAAATTTACTGAACCAACGATAATATAATCCAAATTAGATTCCATCGAGATCCCATCACATCCGAATATTATTCAAACGTGAAGTTTGAGGTCTAAAATTTCCACACATTTTTTTTAGAGGTGACTAGTAGCTTGGCTTTTTTTTTCTCCCTCCATGATAGAAGTATTGATAAGTGGACCACTAAAAGCTTGACTAAACTACCAAGAATTGAAGGAACCATCAGTACGTACATTTGGGAAGCATTCTGCTTTGCCATTGAAAGTGGGTGATGCCATAGCTCCTCTTTCCATGGCCAAAAGTACACCCACTTGAGGGATCTAATATGCTACCTAGCTTTTATGAAAAACTACATCTCAGGCACCCCAGAGGAAAAATTAATCCATGGGGGCCTTCAGCACCAGTAAAAAGAACCAAGTTGTATTGATCTTCGTGGCCTTGTAAATGATCACTTCAGTTTGATGTACCACTCCACCTCAATCATTTTTTATTTGGAAAAAAAGATATGGATTCAGGGAAAATCAGGTTGGATTTGACTGTTTTTGAGCAATTTTGATTAATTTTACTTTTCAGCTTATTTAAAGTGTGGTACATATACTAAGGGCTCTTGTTTCTGCTACTGACATGCCCGCATCAAAAAATTAAGGTCTTATTTGTCAAATAACAGTTAGCTGTTTGTATTAACTGTTAGTTATTAGCTGTTTGTATTGACTATTAGCTGCTAACTGTTTCAATCAGCTGTTTGCATTCGTTGTTTGAATTAACTGTTTGTAAAAAGTGTTTAGTCAAATTAATAATTTATATAAAATGTATTTTATAAAATTTCATTTATGTCCATATCTCTCATTTACCAATGAACATGATTTTTTTAATTAGTTGGTCACTTATTTGTTTTTCAATACGAATTAAATTTATGTGATATATATAAATTATCTTTACTCATATAATCCTATTTATTACTAATTCTACCAAATAGGAATTAAATCTTCTTATTGATTTATACATGAGTTTTTTTTTAATCTAATCTTCTTTTCAATCTATGTTAAAAGTTATGTGATTTTCACTTAGACAAATTTTTATTTTTATTTATTATTAGTTTAAATTTATTTCAATATGAATTGATTTTGCGGTGAGGGGGTAAATTGAGAATTAAAAATTACATTATATTTAATATTACTGTATAAAATTAGCAATAATTAATGATTTTATTTTTTTATCGTCTGTTAAAATAGAACTATGAAGGTATGAGTTATTGTGGATTACTATTTAATTTAAATTTGAAGATGCAATTAAAAGTTAGGAGAGATAGCACAAGAGAATATATGGATTTTATTTATGTTATTTAATCAAAGGCATTTTAGTCTTTTACATTAGAAACCCAAATAGCCAACTTGAAAAGCTACTTTTTGGAAAACAGTTTTTTTTTTTTTTTGGGTTGAAAAAGTTGTTTCAAGATGCTATTCACCAAACAATCCAAATAGCTATTTGACTTAGTCAAACAACCAAAATCACCCCAAAAACTATTTTTGAACAAAAAGTCATCCAAAAAATCCGTATACCAAAACCCCCTAAAAGAAGTTATTATAGGAAATTATGTTTTAGGGAGCTTACTCCCATAAGAAATAGGTCCACTTTTCGGGTTCAAAAAATTGAGACATTCATAATCTTTCTTGTACCTAAAAACATAATCATAATTAGGTTAAAAAAAAAATTGACATTTGTTTTCTGTCAAGAAAATGCCTCACGTTTAAGTCTTGTGAACAGAAGGAATATATACTAAAGACGTTTTTTCCCTTTCTTTGTTGCCTAATCGAAAGGCTAATAGACCTTATGAGTCAACAGTTTACTTGAGTATAGTGAATGGAGGATCAAGTTCAACTTATTTGTATAAAACAGATTCGAGCACTTGACATGTTCACGAAAATTGATGATCAATGGGTGTTAGCTACTTTAGCTTGTAAGGTTTTTGAGGTTCGTAAAAGATATAATTACATATGCCAATAAAATCTTATACCGTCTGCAACCAAAAAAAAGGAGTTAAATTCAAATAATTAAGGTCAAAGATTTTTTTTTCTTTTTCTTTTGAAGGAATAGGTCAGAGAATTATGAGTCATGTATAGTATAGTTCTCGAAGGCAAAACAGACGCGGGTGGCCAGTCATCACTGAAAATCATGCCAAGTCATCAGCACCTCCAAAAGGAATGGGCCTTCTTATGCAACCCCTCAAATTACGGATCTGGCCCAATGAGAATAAACCTTTTTTGGGCATCCAATGGCCCAATAGAGTCCAGCTTGATCTTTTACTCGGTGTTGGTGGGCGATATTCCTTATGGGTCAGATATTGACCTAATATCTTGTTTTTTGAAAACTGGTGTTGTAATAATCGATTCAAATCTCACTTATAGCGACCAGTTTCGAAAAAACAAAACAAAAAGCCTAAACTCTTATGCATTTGCTTTTTCTTTGTTGTTTGTGTGGATGGATCTAGTAAGACGTTCTTCTGTTTTTCAAATGTGAAACGAAATATAGAGGCGCTAGCTCATATAGGTTGAATTTCGATCCATATTTTTGATGACAACTCCTAAAACTTTACAAACTAAACGCTGAGAATCATAAACGCTTAACATATTGATTGCGATTACACAACGTGCCAATTGCTATTTCCTTGAGACATGATTTAGCAGATATTCGCACATCAGTACATGGAGCAGGAGTGCAGGAGAGACTTCCTAAGGTGTGGCTCAATGAAGGTCCCTACCGATCATGGTGTAGTATACATTTTTGTAGTATACATCAGTACATGGAGCAGGAGTGCAGGAGAGACAGAGACTTCCATCTAATCATTAGTCAGGTAATCTAAGGAGAATTATGATCGAGTCTCTTTCTGCAGACAGGGCATGATGCACTTCGTGCTAACCATGGATCGATGCATCCCAAATGAAACAAGTGCTGGTCACATTCAGGCAGCTTCCTTGCTCTTTCACCCTCCGCAAGTTCCTTTGGGGATTAACAAAGACAAATTAGGTTGTGAATAGCCCCCAAAAAAGCACAAATTTCAAAAGTTGATACCCAAGGTTAACTATGTCTACCTGCATACATATGGTACAAGAAACCCTAGGAGTAGATGGATCAAAATGGAAAATGAGGACAGGGAGCTTGTTGATGAGCTCAGATGACATCCCTCGAAGTTCCTCCACACTGTAAATGTCCGATCTTGGTCCCTCGTTATTGTTGTTTCCATTGTTGTCGCTGGTCATCTAAATTAAAATTAGTTCATCTTAGTTACAATCCAATGACAATGTAACAAACGTTAAAAATTGAGTTAACAGGTTTGTAGCAATAATATTCCAATAAAAAATATCAACACAGACTAGTTCAAATGAGTCGATACTTGCTCACCATAAGGAAAGTTTCATGTTCGACTCTTAAGAATAGAGAAGATCTTTGTTGGGAGAACTTTATCCATTTTTAGACCAACAATAACTCGACTCTGATAAAGCAGATATTAAAGATCCACGAAAAAAAAGAAGGGTTTAGGAATGTAACTTACTTGCCATTGATATGCTTTGAGAACAGCAGGACTGACCCATTCCCTGAAGGCCTTTCCATTGAATATGCTTCCAATAAGTGCAAACTGTTTACAACAAGATTACCTAATTAACTAGGAGTACTATTCAAGCTCAACCATCAAAAAGAGAGAAGATTATTACTCAAAAAGTATAAAGTCACCAATTATTGACTCAAACTAAAAATTTTATAAAGAATATATAAAGTGATCAGTGTCCAAAAAAATCGCAAGAGGTTCAGTTTCATTGGCTGTAGCAGGGACCAGGGAACGTCCAGCCTAAAATAGATATGCACAGGTGTTCAGTGTCCTCGTAATAATAATAAAGCCTTGGAATTAATACTGGAAATTAAAATATCTAGCTACAAGCACATGGACGTATAGCCCCACCTCCCATTATGACCAACCATTTTCTTCAACTTTAATTGTTTGAATTTAATTGTAGAAACAATTAAAGTACTATTTTCCTTTTATTGTGTTCTAAAGAGCTTTAGAACATAATGAAAGGAAAATAATATTTTCTTAAAGAAAAGAGCATGCATTAAAGGTATATACACTGCCTCAAGTGATTTTAAAAGAACCAAGTTTCTTCTAAAAAATGGTACTTTGGTGAGAGAATTTCTACTATTATACTTACAAGATGATATCATGTATAAGCAAAGAAAGCCAATAGTTGCGACATGCATAGATTTTGATTTATGCGTAAGTTCATAGGCGGATCTCTGTGGAGCTGTGGGGTGTCCAGGATCTATATTTTGAAGGGGTTTAGATTAATATGTATGGACACTCCTAAAATTGATAGTTTAATAGATAGACACTCCTACTTTATATGTATAGATCCGCCACTGACCACTCACTAAGTCTACCGTGTTCTAATTTTTTTTGTGTGTTTCTTTTTACAAATAAAAACTCAAAACAAATTAAAGGGCTTGTACTATATGTAAACATTTTTGCGGTTTAAATATCTATAAGAGCCAATGCCACCTACATATATCAAAAGTTCATTAATGTTACCAGTACTTCCATCTAAATTTCTGAATTCTCCACCAAACAAAGTGATCATCCATCATATGCATTATCATATGGTTTTGGGCCATTTATTAGCAAAGATATTGACATCTATCATCTTAATTTATTTTGAAATAATTTTTTCAATCCTCACTTGTTTTTTTTTTTTTTAATGATCTTTACTATCACTACGTACAATCGGATGCAATATTATTTAACCTCTAATATTTAAGCAATATATGAGAAACACTGAAACTAGCGACTTGGACCCATGACTGATCGTCAAGGCCGCGTTAGGGGAGTCAAACAACATTACACTTAATTTTAAAGGGGTAGAAATTATTCAGAAAATTTAAAAGCTAAAAAATTATTTCAAAATAGGTCTAAGAGAGTAGTCAGTAATAAATGTTTTTTTTTTTTTTTGCTAACGTGAGAGATATATATGATTAAATATTCCATCATTATTACCATCAATTTTCATACCTAACTGACCAAAATTAAAAATCCATTTTCATGCATATTCAAATATTAAACCACAAGCCTACGAGTTGGTCAGTGTGGATATAACTCCACAATTTATGAACACGTTTTCCAGCATGAGAAACTGCGAACTATAATGGTGGGTAAAGAAAATGACATTTTATTTAAAAGTCTTGAGTAATAAATGATGTTCAATTCCCTCTTTCTTATTTTTCTAAAATTTGATAACTTTATGAGACGGATGGATCGGAGTACATCCAACTAAGAGCATTTGTAATGCAAGGCTCGTGAGCCAAAAATTTGGCTCACGGTCCAAGCAATACCATGCATCAGTGATCCGCTTCGCTTGTCCTACGGTCCAGCTCATGGCCATGATCCGCCCCCCACACATTCTCTCTCTCTTTTTTTTTGTCAACTAAGCATTTAAAAGTCTAAAACCCAATAATATGGTAATAGTTGGGTCTATCTATAAAATATTATTTTATTTAGTGATCCAAGTTGGTGATCCATAGGATGTACAGAAGAAAAAAAATTCACTTGTGAGATGATGTGGAGGTTGTAGGCCCCCACTTATGATCCAAATTTTTGGATCACCAATGCGGATGCTCTAAAGGATGAGCTCTAGACGAGACGCTAATATGTGTCTCTCCTTAGTAGTCATAATTAATATTTTGACATGCTAATTGATGAACATTATTTCGAGTTTTCATCGTATTGTCACGGGAACGGTTACATCAATCATAATAATAATAATAAAGGGACTTATGCAGTTGATTAGCTTACGCGCTGTAGTCATACTGTTTAAACTTATTATTTAGGATGATCGTAGAAATTTTGATGTGTCAGACTCTTTATGACGGTTGATACGTACACTGACATTAAAAAACTCCCCATGCTCATTTACATTTAATTTTCAGCTCCCCAAGGGGGCCAAGAAAATGATAGCCAAGAAAATCAGCCAAGTGTGAGCTTCAGTGGGGCTCGGTAGTGAAACTACCCCTCTTAGGGCATCCCCAGCCCATTACCCGCGAGCACCCCCCCACACACACGAGTCACCCGCCCCCCTCCCAGTCCATGTCACGCGTGCCTCTACACGCAGGCCTCCACGGTCAGCTGAGTAGGCCCGCGTGGCTCTCCTTCCTTTTTTTTTTGTTTTTTTTTGTTTTTTCTTTTTTTTTGAGGTTATAAATAAATTTTATATAATTAAAAAATAGATTGTGTGTTATGAAGTGGGTCCATAATAAATTTTTTTATTGGGTTATTCAAATTGGAGTTCCATGAGCTGAAGAAGTGATGGAATGCAAGTTCTAAAAATATGAAATTTTTACTGATGTGGCAAGGTTGAGTTCTAAAAATTGGCACTTGGGTTGAAGATGCCCTTAGTCATTGAGGGTTTCAATGATCAGAGGGTCCAGTACCCCTAGGCTAGCAATCAATGGAGCTTTAAAGTTTTTAGTTTGCAGAAACAGCAGACCCACATATTATTTTAAAGGACCACTTTCAGAAATTATTAATTCAACCTTTAAAAATTGCTTCCAATCATCTCACTTTTAGTGGTAATTTATTTTCTTTAGTATGGGAGGTGTTTTTATTGTATTTTTTAAGATAGTTTCAAAAGAGATTCTTCTAAAAGTACAAGTATGAGAATTTCAAATTGTATATATTTATTTTGAAATTTAAATTATCGATAAAATACAATAAAAAATGCCCCCTATATTAAAGAAAATACATAGTATCATTGGGAGGTATATTTTTAAGGTTTGGATTAATTAATAGCATCCAATACCTCCAAAAATTAGATTGACGGTGTCTAATAATCCTCGAATTTTAAAGTATAAGGTACCGCATGCATATAGAGGCTTAATCAAATTAAACTAATACTTTAGAGTTCGATCACCTCCATATATAGATCGAAAGCACATGATCGAATGTGCTTGTTTTATCCTAAATTATATATTTATTGAAGCATCCTGCTTATTGCTATAAGTTTATAGTGTCAAACCCAAAAAAAGTAAAAAAAAAATAATGTAAAAACAACACTAGCAACCATAAAAGCTAACTAAGAAGAGCGAAAATTTATTCTCAACGTAAAATGATCATCATCCATTTTTAATTAAGTTTGGTTGGGGGATCCTTCTCCATGACTCATTGGCCTATTGGGTTCTACCTGAAATAAAAAGCTCAATAAGTGGTCCATATTTACTATTGTAATTTTTTTTTAAAAAAAAGTTAGGTTGGGGGATACAATGCAATGACATACATGACCCCTTTAATTTTAATGCGACCTTAGGTCTCTTGGTACATATTCTGAGGTCTCCTGCCAAGTTTAGAGTCGTGGGCGGGGCAACAAGTGTTACATGGGCTAGTCAACAAATGTACAAAGTTCCCTTTCCCAATTTGTCATCATTTCATTAGATTGAGCATTCTCAGTCAGATTTTCAGTTTTTTTTTTTGTGAAATTCTGACTTGCCACATCAGCAAAATTTTTACAATTCTGAAACTTGCATTACTTCATTTTTTCAACTTATGGAACTCAATTTTAATCATCCAATCAAAATATTTATCATGGATCCACCTTATAACACACAACCTATTTTTTAAATTATTTAAAAATTATACACTTACTCCAAAAAAAAGCAAAAATAAAAAATGTCAAAAGTTAGCCCGCGGAAAGAAACGTCTGCCCGTTCTCCCCTGCGTGGCACTCCTCTCTCTCCTCTCATATTGCGACAAGTGACAGTGTGGGGCCCTCGTTTCCTTTTTTCACACCCCACTGCAGATGCTCTAAATAGGAGCCGATGAGGTAGCCCTATTCGGCTATGGCCCCCCCCCCCCCCAAAACGCAGAGTTTCGATTAGCAAATGTAGAGGACATTGAATAGTATGCGGTGTACCTTGGACAGGAAATGACCCTTGAGGAATGAATCAAGCAACTCAAGGGCAACAATGGAACCAGAAATGACACCAATTGCAGCACCTCTAAAAAACCCTGTCTCTGTTGTTTGCCCTTTCATGGCTCCTGCAATCCCTCCTATTATTACCCCTCCTGCATTGCCCCAAAACAAAAACAAACTTACAATAAAACTCAGTAATAAATATGCTCACCAAACTTTGAGCAATCACCCAACTAACCCTCATCTTCAAACACTAGCTATTTGCACAATTTTTCCACAAGTTCAAATTTTCAGATATCATAATAATTAAAAGTGTTAAGAGAATTATATATAGATTTTGAATCGAAGCAAGAATTTTAGTCAATTTTTCATGTGAAGTGAAGATTTTTAGACTACCATACTAAAAACGCGCGTTTTTAAAAAAGACAAACTACTTAATACCGACAGATGTGATTTAATTGGTGATGTCCCTATTGGTATTAAAGATCTGAGTTATAACCTTACTTAGATTGGGTCTTACGTTTTTTTTTTTCCGTTTATTAGTTATGCATGACCCTTATAAATAAGAAGACATACAGCCACCACACAACTTAAAGAAAAGCTAGAACATCCTATAGGCTAAGAATCACAAACAAACAAACTCACGCAGCTCACAAATCCAGCACAAACATCAACTGAAACGTCCCCTAAGTTAGTGGCTCTTATGCTTTGAGTTTAGAACCGTATGCACACATTAGGCAGTGAAAACATGTAGGAGTGTCAAAACAAAGTTTCAAATTTTGCACACAAAAGGCTGTGTTAACTGAACTATATATACACACACATAAAGATGGGGGTTCATATTGTTGAATGTTAATCATATGAGCTTACCAAAAGCGAAAATGAAGGTTCCTGTGACCAAAGCAATAGTCTGCAAAATTTTGAGAGCTAAGTGAAACCCAAAACCTCTAATTTGCATGCAGTACTCCCACAAGTGAACAACATTTCTACGTAGGGAAATCATATATATATACCAGATGATGTATATTTCAACTTAAGTTGAAGGGACCGGAAAGAAAGAAAAATGGTTAGAGACGAAAGAGAAGGGCAGGGCTGGGGGAGGTCTGAAGATGTTTGTGTTATTGGAAAAGAGGCCAAGAGAGCCAGCATTTAAATGGAGCTTTGGAAACTCGAATAGCATTTAAGAGGATTTAAAGCTACCTGCCCCCTCTTTGCATTGGACTTTTCTATCAAGGGAAGTATTATTGTAGCAATAGTAAAACAATTTTTAGTATGTTGATAGTAACAAATATTATTATAATATTGCCAGTAAAATTGGGGGTTTCAAAAATATCATATGCTAGCCTTGAACTTTTGATCATTGTCAGTGAATAGTTTTTTGAAGAATTTTTATCTGAAAAGAGTTTTTTAAATAAAAATTAACCGTTTGATCTAGTTAAACAAGCTAATTTAGCTGTTTGATGGAAGAGCTTTTTGGAAGAATTTTTTGGATCCAAAAAGCTAATTTTATGAACTTTTTGGAAGATGTTTTTTAATAATTAACTTTTTGTCTCATGACTTTGTCAGAAACAGTTAATTTCATCTAATAATTATTCTATAAACAACTAATTCAAATAGTTAATATCAACATCTAATTCAAACAGCTAAACAAACGGATACCAATTGTTTATCAAACAGGGTCATTGTTTTTAATGATGGACATTTTTGTATAGGCAAAGGATGACATATTAATTAGTTTTTGTTACATACATTCATTCTTAACAGTGTTACACACTTAAGCCAGTAAACATTGTTAAGTGTTATCCAAAATAGATTTAGATATCTCATTTGCATCTACCTTCGTTTGACTGCATTTAAAAAAAAAAAAAAGGCCTGTCACAATTTCAGAAATACACAAGGCGGCATCATCGTCGTCGTCATCATTGTTAATGTTGCGATAAATGTGACCAAAATATGCTAAAATCATCCTCAAACAAAATGGATTTGATAGAATCTAGGGAATCAAAAATAATAAAAGGGCATGAAGCCCTTAGAAAGTTTTTTAGATATCCACAATAGAAAAAAATGGGTCTCTAATTCCTTATTTTTATAAATATTTTATGATTTTCGGCAATTATTAGAAAGGTCCTTTTTTAAAAAAAAAATATTATAATGAGAAAAATGTTTTTTCACACCTAACAAGGAAAAAAAATTCTTTTTTATTCAAAAATAAATAAATAAATCAGATATCCTTACTATCCTCCTAATTTATTGCTTCCAAACATTGCTGCCTCTTTTTAGTGCATACACCCCATTTTCTCGTCCATAATTTGGGCCCATTTTCTCCGTTTCTTCCCATTCCACTCCCTCTTTCAATGCTCTCATCTGTTTAATTTCCATGTTCAAGTTGATACTAACAGCACAAATGCTAAAAGTGCAGGAAAATTAATTGTTAGTCATGTCCATGGGCAGAAAACCATTGGCTTGCAGAAGCTTGTATTGTACATATATACCAACTTGTGTTAGTTAAGCATAGCAAGGTGATGCTGTATTTGTCACCTTGAAGTCCTATGTGTCACCATTGTTAATGTTGATTGAATCACTTTGGTTCTTGTAAGAAGAAATGCTTCCCTGCATCAGATGGATTTAAGAGGCCACTTACGTTCACGTTTTGAGCTGTTGGGCCTTTTTTTTTGGCCTTTTTCGGTGATCAAATGACTTGAGCAACAAGCATATGTTGAGTCACCAAACCCTACTGAGTGTTCTGGGAAGCCCAAGCCTACAAAAGAAAGCCCACGATTCATTCACTACTTGATTGGTTGAGAAAGAACAGAAAGCCCAAGCCCACAAAACACGATGCAAAGTCATAGGAGTATTTCATTCCCATTTTCAAAGATCGCTGGCAACAAAGCCAATACCATACGCCTTATAAGTAACAGGATTTAAAATTTTGACCTTTTAATTATTACAAGTTTTTCATTACTTTTTTAATGATGTATCCTCGAAACTGTTATATTTTAGAACTTTTTAATTTCGATTACCATCATATTTTTAGATTTTATTATATAGTGAATAGAGCAAATTTGTAATAAAATAACTGTATTATTTATGGATCAATATTAACTTTAATTAGCATAGAATTAAAAGTTAAAAAGGCAAAAAAGAAAAGGCTTTTAAGTTTTAGTTTTTTGTGGGGGTTGGGGGGTAAAATTCACACCCTATAGTTCTAAATTTATGTGATACATTAAAAATATGTCATGTTTCATAAAAGGTCACTTATTTGTACCGCTCCAAACTAGACATTCTTAATTGTGCCCTCATTAAATTTAGCTTTTTCAAAAGAAAGTGGCATAATTGGTAATATAATATAAACAATCACATCATGTTCTTGTTGCATGGCATTTTTTTGGGGTTTTTTCCCCCCCTTTTAAACACCATTTTGAGATGTTACAAATGTCATGACATGTTAGCATCTAGGCAATTTCCATTTCAATGATTCTCAAGAACCTACATTTCTAAATTTTATATATCAATATTTGAAACTTGTTTAAAGTTTTCAAAGTACCCACCTTTCATCACAATTAACACGATAGATTATTGTGCCACTTTTTCTTTATATATATATATATATATATATATATATATATATATATAAAGCTGTGGGAAAAGAGGACGGTTTACGAATAACAAAGTAATTCCACACTAAAATAAATCCCTCCTTTTTGTTTTTTTTTGAAGATTAGGTGAGGACTATGAATTTGAAAAAGTTGGTCTTTGGGTCACACGAAAAAAACAAAAGGTTTAAAAACTAGGTTATCAATATTTAATGTCATGGATAGCCTGTAAAGAGCTCTAGGCCAGTTTATCCAGGATTTAGGAGTGCCTTGGCCACCTTTTTCACCGGGTTCGAATTCGAGGTACCTTGTGCAAGAGTTTATGGGTGGACCATGATCTCTGGGCTTTGTGATCAGACTTTGACATCCCTTACTCCTTGATCTATTGAGATCCATTGGGTATCTTTGCAATAAGGTTCGCTTACCAAAAAAAATCATGGATAGTTTGAACATCTTATTGAGTTAAGCACAATTGTATAATCCAAATCTAATGAAAGATAGGATGCTCACAAAATATGTATTTACTATATAATTTTTTTACTGGATAATTTTTATTTTGTTGATCTCAATGGAGTCTTATACTAAATATTTTGAAAAAGATGTTCAAAATTTGTCAAAGCATCAATTAGAGCATGTTCTTTTCATTGGAAAATATTAGTGTGTAAATGGATAAAATTAGTCAAGATCGATAAGAATAGTCAAGAGTTTAAAGAGATTGATTTTTTTTTAAAGGATTGACAAGGATTGGCAGAAATTGGTAAGAGTGAGTATAGAAACTGGAATTTTTTGAAATGATTGGTTGAAATTGATGAAAGTTAGTGAGAATCGGAAAGAATCAGTAAATACTGATTTACCAACAAAAAGATTAGGCCATTAAAAGGAGAATAAAAGAGCACAAGTAAAAGAGGCGAAGTTCAAGCATTCAACTTTAATAAATAGCGTTTTGGGTTGGGTGCAAATTTCAATTTTTTAATTAAAATTTTTAGACACGGTAAGTACAAGACATTAGTCATTAGATATTCTTTCTCACAAAGTACATATAAGCGAACAACCATGTCTGGTCATCCAATTTACAGCCATATCTCGGAAGGGTGCAAATTTCAATTGGAATTGAAGGGCTTTTACACCTTTTACACAGCTTTCACACAACCACTTTCTGTTGTTAATTGGCACTAAATAACATATTCAATTCTTCAACAGACTCGTAATGAAAAGGTGAGAATTCAGGGTTGAATTGCGAAGAAAATAACAAAACCAAGTACGGTGTGATTGGTAATATTCCATTGCACCATTTGTGGTGTGTTTGTTTGGACCTTAGTTACGTTCCAGCCAAAATACAGGTGTATATATGTTGATCTATCCACTCAACACGTTTTTATATAATCAAGCCGAACCTAATGCTATGTAATTTCAATTCCGTCTACCTCCATTAGCAACTTAAGTATCCTTAGACATGGTCAATGATTTTATGCAAAAAAAAAAAGAAGTTATTTTGAACCCGCATTCTATCCCAAAAAAAAAAAAGAGACCTCATTCAAACCTAGTTGCTTTAATTTGTGATAAAAACTTGTGGAGACCATGACCGAACAGTACTTTTGATCGGATTCACACTTACGTTTTCGATGTTTGAATTGATGGTTCGGGTTTTGGATTTAAGCTTATGGAGAATTTTGACCGAAACCATTTATTCAATTTTCATACCCAATAGTTTGATTGTTGCCCATATTGGTTGCACAATTTAGACAACTTGAACTTGAATTCTCATATTTGAATTGGTCCAACTTCAAAATTGGATTGGTTGACTATTTGAATCAAAATTCAAGTTCAAATTTGCAATTGGAACCCCTTTTTATGAGTTGTATAAGTTTGAATAATTGGATCGGATGATATTTTGGCAACACTAGACGTGTCAACTGTCCATGATGAGTGAAAAGTTGATGGTCATATAATGAATTTTGGATTCTAATCTATAATATAAAGTTTGAAAACTTTATCAATCATACTAATCATTATTCATCAATTTTTTTTAAAAAAAGAAGGTATTAATAATGTTTTTCCTAAAACAAAAAATAGAAGAGTCTTTTGTCAAATTAGCCCACTGATTATCGCTAAATAGGAAGCCTAGTGATTAATTCACTTACCATTGTTTAAAAAAAAAATCCAATGAATTTCCGTCTAATAATCTTGATAAAGGGGATACTGACACTATTATGGTTCGAAATACTTAAATAGAAATTTTTAATAAATAATTTTGAAATGAAGTAGTGCACTAGTTGAGACCCAGATAAGAAAATCGTACGAGCTACTTGAGCAGATAATACATAATAGTTTATAAATGCAATTGATAGATTATAAATTTTTAGGTGATACAGTCTCATCTAATAGTTATGGTGCGATAAACTCCTTTAAATTAACTTTTTCAATATTTTTAGGTGATTGATAATTTATATTAGAGTGACTTTTATATTCCGAGATGAATCATTAGTCACACTAGTATTCATTAAATGCCATTATAATTATAGTGTCCATTAAGTCTTATATATGATATGGTTTATCAAATGGATTGCTCCACCTTCGGATTAAATTATGCTAAACATAGATATAATAGTGTCCATCAAATCTCTTATCTTTACACTTATTGATGATGTGGCTAATAAAAAAAATGATGCGGCTCATTGGAAATTATGCTGCTTATCTCAATCAATATTGCGTTTTCTTAAAATTAAATTAATCTGCATTACCTTGATACAATGATACACTAGAGCCGGAAAACATTGACCTGACATGATTATCGATTCGAATTCGACATGAAGTTAAGCAGGTTTAGGTATGAAGTTTGAACCCACTTAATTAAATGGGTTGATACGGAAAACCTGTTTAATTAATTGGGTTAGGTTCAGGTTGAGAATCCCAACACGAAAAAAAACCTATTTGACCCGTTTAATTAAACGAATTAAATAGGTCAATTCATGTGCTGTTTATTTACCGTTTATCGTTTATCGTTTACATTTTTGGTGAGAATTAAGCTTTGGAGAATTAGACTTTGTGGTCTTTTTTATGGACTTGTTGGTTGTCGACTTGCCAGTTACATTATTACGAATTTCAAACAAGTTGAACTTTATTTGCTGTTGTTTAATACTTGACTTGGATATGGTTTGTAACTTAAGCAGTTGGTTTATGTGAACTTTTTAGGACGTAAAGTTATGTCGTTGCTAACTGTTTTGCTAGAATAGACTCTGAATATGCTGGAGCTTGTAGGTTAGCTGCTATTTTAGTGTACATTTTAAAACTGTTACACCAAAAGAGGTTGGAAAATATGCAATTTGTTTGATAAATTATCTTTGGGTTGAAATTTGTATTACAATTAAATAGGTTAGTAGGTAAAATCAATAACGCGAACATAATCCATTTTACACATCTAGTTAAACGGGTTAGGTTCAGATTAATCTGTTTAAATGTTAAACAATTAGAGTTTTAACTTTTTCAATCTGTTTATTAAACGGATCGAGTTCAAATTCATGAGTTTTCAGCCTGTTTAAATTCGTCATAAATACAAATCTGATTCAACATGACACATTATCCAATTATATAATACACTGTATATATGTAAAGAGGCCAAAAAGACGGAGAGGGAGAAAAAGAACTACTTCAATTTCTTCGATAAAACAACCCAAACAAAAAGAAGAAAAAACAAAGAGTTTTTTGGGGGTCAAGAAAAGAGAAGCTTTTAAATATTTATTTTTTTTTGGGCTGCGAAACTTTAAATAGTAATTCCGTAAATGTCGATTGCTGATTCCCGTGTTCTTAAAGGGGAGTGACGACTGTGTTTCAGCTTTTCCAGTCAACGAACTGGCCACCCGTTCGTCCTATTTCCATCTCAAAACTTCCTCTCTCTCCCTCTTTATCTCTGTTGTCAAAATGCCATCTGGGTTTCCCCCCTCAGTCCTCCATTCCTAATTCCAAGATTTATTCTTTCCACCCAAATTCATTTTCTGACACAATTCCACTTCAGTTATGCGCTTTGTCTGTCTATTGAAATCAGCAGAAAGCTGAAAACCCCAATTCAATCAGTTCCCAAATTCAGCATCAAGTTTGTTTCTTTCTTGATCTAAATCCACTCAAAAGGGGCAGATAATGGGGGGTTGTTTTAGCAAAATTCCTCAAGGAAAAATTGATGGGCATACCAGATCAGAGAGAACAAACACTCAGCAAAATCATCAACAGTATCACCATCACCATCACCATCACCATCACCATCAGCAGCAACAGCAACAGCAACAGCAACAGCAGCAGCAGCATCAGCGGCAGCAAATTGTTGTTCAACAGCAAAAACCCAACGCCCAGGTTGCCCCACACCAAAGGTATAATAATTCGCAATCTCCTTCTGCTCCTTCTCAAGTGAAGCCAATTGAACCAAAGCCTAGGCTTGCTATTGCTGCCCCACCTCCTGATACAATACTGGGTAAACCCTTTGAAAATATTAGGTCGCACTATAAACTTGGTAAAGAATTGGGCAGGGGTCAATTTGGGATTACCTATATGTGTACTGAGAATTCAACTGGGCAAACTTATGCCTGTAAATCAATTTTGAAGAGGAAATTGGTGAGTAAGAGTGATAAGGAGGATATCAAGAGGGAGATTCAGATATTGCAGCACTTATCTGGGCAGCCCAATATAGTGGAATTCAAGGGTGTTTATGAGGATAGGCAATCTGTACATGTGGTGATGGAGCTTTGTGCTGGAGGGGAGTTGTTTGATAGGATTATTGCTCAAGGGCTTTATTCAGAACGAGCAGCTGCAGAAATTTTCAGGCAGATAGTGAAGGTTGTTCATATTTGCCACTTCATGGGAGTATTGCACCGTGATCTTAAACCGGAGAATTTCTTGTTGTCTAGCAAGAATGAAGGAGCCATGTTGAAGGCAACTGATTTTGGGTTGTCAGTGTTCATAGAAGAAGGTTGGTAACTTTTCTTCTTGTTTATTCCATTACTTGTTAATTTCTATATGCATGTTATCTGTGTGGAAGAGTTGGAATTGGGGTTGCTGTTGTTGTGTAGTGTTCGTAGAAAAAGGTTGGTTACTTTGCTGCAGGTACAATTTACTGATTTCTTTGTGCATTTTATCTGTTCTGGAGGGTGAGTGGTATTATGCTGATTTATCTTCAAAGGGATGTTTAAAACTCTCTGCAATTTTATGCCTCCCTGGGACACCCCACATGCTGCAGCAAGTGGTGTCTACGCTTTCAATTTCGTTTTTATGCTATTCTATGGTGACAAGTGAGAACTCGAGAGGGGGTGTCTATGCTTTGAATTCCTTCGCTGTGCTATTCTCCGGTGAGAAGTGAGAAATCAGGGTATTTTAGAGTTTAGTGCAATTCTTAGGGACCCACATGCATCAAAGTATTTAGATTGTGTGACTTCCTCAACATACAGCTTACAAAGGCTATCCTCACCTGGTTTTTGACGTTTCTCTAAGTTTGTTTGCCTTATTGATCTGGAACGAGCACAACACTATTTGTATGACCAGGGTATAAGAGTTTCCTTTCTGACGATAACCGCTGTACTCTAACTTGCATTTTAGCTGTGTGGGTGGCTCTCAATGGTAAACAGACAATATTATCTCACTGAGGACTCTGCCAGAAAATATTGAATGTTGCTATTCTTCCAGTCCTACCTCCTTTCATGGATGCTCTGAAATTTTTCTTTTTAGCCCTACATCTTTTCATGGATCCTGTGAACAGACGTTAGGTGCGGCCGGGACTTTTATGATAATAGTTTCATACCGGAAGGGTTAGCTTTGTCAAATGAAAATATTATCCTAAGGTCATGTAGTTATTGAAGTACTGGATGCTATTGCTATGGCCGTATGGGCCTTTCATTTTTTGGTTTGGCAACTGTCATTTGATGGGCATATCTTCTGCCCCTGCCTTTTAATTTCTTTAAAACTTTATGCCATTTAGACAAAGAATTGTTTGAAAGAGCTGAGCTTTAAATTTTGAGAATCCTTATAAACCTCACATTTTGCAGGGAAAGTGTACCGTGATGTGGTGGGCAGTGCATACTATGTTGCTCCTGAAGTCCTTCGCAGAAATTATGGAAAAGAGATAGATATATGGAGTGCTGGAATTATGTTGTATATTCTGCTCAGTGGTGTCCCTCCTTTTTGGGCTGGTGAGATGAGTAATTCTTTTAACATAAAAGTAATACTATTTTAATTTATGAAGTGCATGAAGATAAATTTTGCCCCCCTGCAGAAACTGAGAGAGGCATATTTGATGCCGTACTGAAGGGAGACCTTGACTTTGCGAGTGACCCATGGCCATCTATATCAAGCAGCGCGAAGGACCTTATCCGAAAGATGTTGAACCCAGATCCCAAGAAGAGAATCACCCCTGCTGAAGTCCTTGGTAAATTTAATTCCCCTTGTTCTTTTATTGGATGGTCATTTAGCTGTTCTTGAAGACATGGGAGGTCTCGAGCCATCAGCATTCTCTTTTCCAATCACCAATTCTTTTTATAAAAACAAACAGAGGGGGTAATAATTATAAAGATAACTGTGTGGCCTAGTTTCAGAGGCAGATCTACATTACAACGAGAGAGGTCTTGTCAGGTGACCCAACTAGTTTTGGGTGCACCACGCCAACACCCCTTACTTATATATTTGAGTTTGAGGAAGTTGGAAAATAGAAGGTTTAATGCAAGTGTAGGCACGTGTTTGGATTAGTTGCATGCTTAGATTAGTATCACTATATCCCTCTTGGGTGTATTCCTGGCTCTGTCATGGCCTAGCTTGAGTAAATATATGCCATAGCTCTATGAGATCCATGCATGCCATAGCCTTTAAGCTGGAAACTAGTATTTAATACTATGATATGTGTTTTTAAAGTGACTTTGGGCATGATTCAATTACCAATTGCTATTGTCCTGGTTATGGCCATTTCTCAATTTTAAGAAAACATATGTATTTTTTCTGTGTCATTCATTGTGATGCATAACATGCCTTATTTATATGAACCTTCCAGAGCATCCTTGGATGAGAGAGGGTGGAGACGCATCGGACAAGCCAATTGATAGTGCTGTGCTCTCTAGAATGAAGCAGTTCAGGGCAATGAATAAGCTTAAGAAACTAGCTCTAAAGGTATGTCTATGTGTAGAAACCGCATTTTACTTTTAGCCAATAACATTTAGAAATGTTCTCTCAACCAACAACAACAACAACAACAAACTCCCAGTGTGGGTCCCGCTTTCAAATGTTCTCTCAACCAAAAGGAAATAAAATCCCTTTAAAATAAGTTAATGACAGATGTGCTTTGTCTTCGTTGCTCGAAATCTACACCGTCACTCATACTTGGGCCATATCCATGTGGGAGTGCCTAATACTTGACTAGGTCTAGGTCCAAACTTACAATTTTCTGAAAATTTTGTACAGTTTTCTGATGAAAGGTCAAGTGTCCATATCCAAAGCAGAATGTTCAACACCTTATGTAGGTATTATGGTGAAATGTAATCTCATAGCTTTAACATGCGATAGCTAAATATGTTGGTGATTGCTGGAATTCATGTTCTGAGAGCAGGCATTTAGGTTCCTCTTATCACATCTTTGGTTTCCTTTGGTCTCCTGATCTGGCCTTGTGAGGCCTGGAGATGGGCAGAAACTATATTGTTTTTCTTGGGGCCGTTCATGTCATATCCACATCTCAATACTGAGGCTGCTATATATTCTCTACTGTTGTTGACAGAAGATGGCAATGTTCTAATATCTTAGAGTTCATTCACTCTTGGTTTTTAGATTCAAGTTTTGCATGCTTAATCTGTGTTTGGGATTTGTTATGGATTTTGATATCTTCTTGATGCTTATGAATCTGATCCTTGCTGAAATTCCATAGGTCATTGCTCAAAATATGTCAGAAGAGGAAATTAAAGGGCTTAAAGCCATGTTTACGAACATGGACACGGACAACAGTGGCTCAATCACCTATGATGAGCTAAAGCGAGGGTTGGCTCAACTTGGGTCGAAGCTTACAGAGGCTGAAGTCAAGCAACTTATGGAAGCTGTAAGTCAGGGAGTGCTTTGCACCACTTCATGGTTTTCTTTTTTGACGTGCCTTCCAATGTAGTAAACTGATTGCTGCTTCTCTTGTGATGGGAACATTTATGCAGGCTGATGTTGATGGAAATGGAACTATTGACTACACAGAATTTATCACTGCTACAATGCATAGACACAAATTGGAAACAGATGAAAATTTGTTGAAGGCATTCCGGTATTTTGACAAGGATAATAGTGGGTGAGTCTCTATGATTGTACAATGCATAGATCTATGATTGCATATTTGTGAATTTGCTTCCCAGCTTTGAAAACCATGGGACACCAATGGTATTCTTTGTGCTTGAGGAATTTGTTCGTGCCTCAAATGCTTGACATGTACTTTACCCTCACCTAGTATTTTATCGCTGCTATTACATATTGGTTAAAGGCACATGTTAATATAACTTACTGGGTGTTTGACAGGATTAACCTGTACTTAGATTACTGCATTCAGAAGACCGGGATGCTGATCCATTCTGACTACAATAATCTAACCTGACCCCAAGAGTGAGCTTGAAGTTATCTAACCCAAAATTGACATACTTAAAGTTGGTCTAATTAAAAAAATAAAAATACAACAAACTATGTCTGAAATGACAGACCAAAGAATTGATCTGATTTTGACTTGTGTTAAAACGATTTCTAAATGAGGGTCAATGACTTTGCTCATGGTCAGCTCAAGCCAATACTGATGCAATCAGAAATTCACCCAACCAAATCTAGTCTTACCTTTACCAAGGACTGCACCTAGATGGGGTGTGTGGACCCTAGAATCTAAAGCCATTGATGGTTGACCAATTCACAATAAAAGAAGTAGATGACACTATGGTGACATGGTTTCCTCAGTACTCTGTAAAAATGATATCCACACAACCATACTCAATATATTGCAAACCCCAATGTTACCCAAACTCAGATAAGCTGATGCAAGTTGGTCAGGGCATGAAACTAGTATGATTTTGATCCAAAAGCTACTTGACCAGAACATGATTTGCAGTACCTGTTTGCTAAGTCCCCCCCCCCCCCAAAAAAAAGAAAAATGACATTTGGGCTCCATTTTAACAAATAGTTCACCAAAAGGTTTTTGTGGGTATGCTGTCGAACTGATTTACTTGTGAGTTGCCTAGGTTTGGAATATGCCTGGAGGCCTCGCCAAAAAACTTGTTTAATTTATACGAAGTTACCCCAGTTACTAATCATTGATGAGATTGTCATGCCAGATTTATCACTACAGATGAACTAGAAGCTGCCATGATGGAGTATGGAATTGCAGATGAAAGCAGCATCAAGGAGATCCTCTCTGAAGTTGACACTGATAATGTAAGTATCCTTCAATTCAGGACATTCTGACACAAATGAAGCTCTGCATTGAACTGATTTTGTCCTACCCTACAGGATGGTCGAATCAACTATGATGAATTTTGTGCAATGATGAGAAGTGGTACAACACAAGTGAAACTCTTTTAATTCCCAGAATCTTTCGCTCTTGTAATAGAGGCGGGTATTGTATAGTTAGATGGGTGAGTTTTCTTTATGATTACGTGATGCTGGAACCCTCTCTCATAATGCTTACTCTTGCAGTTTTAAGCTATTTTGGACCGTGCAGGAGCCTATATCTTGTGCATATGTGTTTTTCCCATAGGTTATCCTTTACTTATTTAGGTATTCCTTCAGTTTTATCCGTTTTATGCAGCTCAGTTTCTTATTTTCTGAGAATGAAGTGTCATGTTTCTGAGCAGCAGTGAGATTTTTGTGTCGTTTTCAACCGATGAATAAGATGATGATCATATACTCATCTATGTCAAAATCCGAGTTGTGTAAGAATGGGGAGAATCAATGTCCACATGCATGCTCTTTTGGTGCTTTGACCGCTTTCTTTTGGATGTGGATGTCACTTGAACTTGCAAATGCATCTAACCGGATAAGGTGAATGTTAGAGGGCGAGTTCATTTTTAAGTTTGGCTATGACCATTGTGATCAACATTGGTGAGAAATAAGTTTAACCCCGATATGGATGGTATTACTGTAGGTACAGATAGTTATCATATTGTACCCACGGTGGATTAGTTTATTTTTGAGCGGCTCATTTTGGTTAGACCAGTCTCATGAAAAAACCTTCGTGAAACTGTCTCATTTGAGAGTTAGCATATACATCAGTAGCAGTCTGCTGTTCCATTCTACTCTTTACACAAAGCTCTGAAGTATGCTGATGAAAAAACTAGGGTGGTTTATTCTAAAGGAATCATCAATTAGCATACGTTTCAAGGCGGGTTTATTCGTATATTATTTCTCCAACTTCGATGGTCCTTCTATTTTTCTCTTTTCTCGGTTGTCAGTCTCCTTTTGTGAGCTTTTTGGGGCCCTTTCGAGTTCCCAATGGAATCATTCACGGATTCCATCATCTCATGCTCATCACATGAGAGAAAAATGCAAATGAATTAATGGACACCTAAACTTGATGGTAAGCATGTGGGTGTGGCATGTGCAAATCATTAAGGCCGCCCGTTGCCTTGCCACTTAAAAAATCAAAATACACTAGACCTTTGCAGCTATAAAAAGTACTGTAAAATGGCTTGTCATATAATAATCTTTTTTCTTTAAAAAAAATAATCTCTTCATTAATAAGTATGTTTTAATTTTTGCAGTATTGAGTTTTTTTCTTCGTTTATTTAATTCAAGAGGAGATTGAGAGTTCCATTAAACCAAAGTTTAACATTCAAATCAATTGTAACATTAACTCCTCACTTGCCATGTGTTAAGACCACAACATTGGTACTCTTCATAGAAGCAACATTAAATACTTTTTTTATTGTAGCATTAAATAGTAAATTATAATTTTTTTAAGTAAAAAACAATTATCAGGGCATTAATTGTCAATGAGACACTTATCACAACTACAACATTCACACTCACATATTTTATACATACAAATATAAACAAATTCAATACCCAAAAAATCTTGCCACTAGACAGGGTGTGGAAGAAGGGGGTTCTGATGTCGCAACATTACCCATGAATTACAACATTACAGAAATACTGGTTTCGATTGACCTTAGATTTAAAAATCGTAAACTCTCTATTACCCCACAGAAACGGATCAAGGGAAGTTTAAAGAGGCATTTTGCTTTAGTCCATACAATCCAAGTTGAAAAAAAAAGTCCAAACTTGACTTTTTCAGTTATACAGATTTCAAACACATACACACACATATACATACATACACACACATATATATAGCATTGACATCTTCTACCAATTTGATCTATTTGTAGCCCACATTTCTTGATTTTATCCTACATAATACATTCAAATTCATACAAACATTTATCCAAACTTTGTAGCTTATATGAATAAATTTGATTCATTCAAATGTACTTAGATTTCTTTAAGTTTTCTATATATTCAGATCATTTTACATACCTACTAATTTAAATAATGAGAAATAAAATAAATTTAAATTTAAATTTGAGACAGAGAATAAGTTTGCATCATCTTCTGATCTGAATGACGAAAAAAAGCCACATATATCAATCCATAAGGATCAGTTATTTCCTTTTCTTAGGACAGTTGTAGCTAATACAAGATCTAAATCTACATTAACCTAATCAGTGAAGCTTGTTGACAAGGTTGCGTTGCCTCCTAATCTCACCCTTTGAGCCAGTGAGGGGTTTGTCCTCAGAGAAAATAGTGATGGCTCTTGAGAATTCCTTGAAGAAGTATTGTTGGCTCTTTGCCATCTTGACCAGGTAGGGTCTAGTCCTTGGGTCAGTTGGCTAGTTGGTGATCCACAATCAGCAAACTCTTGTTGTCCACTATATTCCTGTTGTAGTTGTTGCCCAACACCATAGGGGTACCTCGGTCATTTCACGTATTGGACTGCCTTTGGGTCTGGGATCGGGTCTGGGCATTTCTCCAGCATGTGGGGTACGTGATTCAGGTCAGAACCAGGTCGATGTCCGGGTATATGTAACCTGTGGACCAGCTTCACACAGTGGGTTCTTCCTACACTCTAAGCTCCCGTTGAAGGTTTAGCATTCAGTTAACGACATTAATAAGCTCAAAATTTAGGTGTAATATAACCAACTTTTCCAAGTGTTGTGAACTTATGAGACGCTGCGTTGTTTCTATCAAATGAATCCGATGTTCTATTCAGGTCAAGAAAATTTAACATGAACAAAGATTCATGTTAATTTCTAAGGTAAGTACCTCAATAATGCCATATCTAGCAGATAAGACTAGGAATAGGATATCTGCACAAGAGACGACTGCAGGACACTCTCGTTCCGCGGCTTCCTTGATTGTTTCAAGGTATCTAAAGTTCCTCAGTCCAAAACTCCTGTCCATTTCCTTGTCTGACATCCTCCTCCTTGTTGACTCCAGCAACAATCAAGGCCAAAACAGTCTGTTCATCACCAACTCCTCGATAGCATACAATTGGCTTTGTTTTACTGAAGAAGGGTTTGTAAATAAACAATACGGTACCTGAACAGCAGTGTCATGGAAGATGTTCCTGAGCTAAAAGAAAGCAGTGTTCACTGTGCTCTTGTGGCGTTTGTAGAGGAGTTTCACTTGTTCTCTCCTGATGTCCTCTGCTTGAGGACACGTGTCCTCCTAGTAGTTCATCACCAACTCCATTCAGTTTTCCTCACCATTTTCTGCATGCACTGACGAACAGCAAATCACCACTACCGCAATGAACATCAACAACAGCAAAATTTTAAACCCCATTTCCACACCTCCCCCCCCCCCCCCCCTCTCTCTCCATCCCTTCTGAGGGAATGCGGCATGCCAATTTCTCAAATACATGTGGGAGAGGGTTGAGAAAGGGTTACATAAACAAGGGCACATTGCTTGAATTACAGTGCAACTTTTTTTTTTTAATGGGTGCTAGTCAACTCAATTCACACAATCTCTCTTAATTTATCAGTCGTCATGCTTTGATTATTTTTTAAAGAAAATTCTTGTGCTTTTTTTCCCTCTCATTTGTTCGATTGTCTTTTGCATTCATTGGTGTACATGGACCAACAAATATTATTCCAGGCTACCTTGTCTCGTGGAGTTTACACCTTTGAATATGGATATGGTTTCATGAATCATGATCCCTGTGACGAGGATTTCTTTTTCTTTCTTAATTGTTAGTAGTATATTTTTGAAAATATTGTATTTCTTTTTGAAATATATTATACAAAAATCAAATGATCATGGGAGATCATAATCATCACATTTTACAAGTAGAACTTTATTTTATCACCATACTACATTATTACTACATATCTTTCCGAATATATTATATTATTTCTTTTGAATATGAATTTCTAAGGTATGGACAATTTTATAAAGTTTCAAACGCAAAGCAAACGACAATGAAATTTCATTCCTCAGCAAACCGAGACCCCCAACCTCCCTTTTTTTTTCTAGCCAAAAAGTTGAGGATTCTGCTAAGACTATGAAGTGCAGTATACAAAACATGGATTCCAGTTACATATATTCCCATACAAAAATTTGTCGAGGACAGTGCTCCATCTCTGTCAAGCGGGAAAATGATGAAATTTCATGGAATCAGATGAGCAGGATCAATATGGTCCTTAAATCAGTAAAACTCATAGCAGCTCAATCAAGTTCATACGTTACTTTGATCTGCATTCTTCACCTCTGAATTTGTTCACATCTTACATCAGCGACAACATGACGAATATGAGGTGCGTACCACTTCACTCTCTCCAGATGCACCATTGACACCTCCCAGTATCGACCTAGGATAAATGCATAAGAGATCTCAGGCATCAGAAATTGCAAACTTCAGGCTTGAGCTTGACTCAACGAGGAAATGTCATTATGTTTTCCCTGGTGCTGGGGTGCATTATACATTTATACGTGGATAAAATGAAGGATGGATGAAGGATGTCATGAGGATACCTTCGGATTTTGCAATTTCAGAGATCGACTTTGCTACATGATCATTCCATTGAGTCTCCTCTGAATCCTTCACGTTCCCATGTATGTGAAGTGTGCCACCCTCATACCTACAATCAAATTCAAATGAAGCATGTGGCAGAGATGACAGGAATTGCAAAGAATGTTGCACGACATGAAAGCCAACCACAGAAAGGAATCTCAACCAACATTAACTGTGGGAGTTCTAAGATTCAGGTGAAGCGAAATGGTTTGATCAAATCATTATGGTCAGATCACCTACAAGTAGGATTATTTCGCGTTAAGTAATATTTGGGTCTATTGTACGTTTGTGCTTGCAATTCCTAAAGAAGTTGCAATCGATATTACTTAGGCAAATTTCAACCTGGGTCACTTTGATATATCTGGGCTCGAATCAAATTTGGGTTGGCTTATCTCAGGTTCAGGATGGTCTCAATCATTTAGGTCAGCCAATCACGTTCGAAATCGGATTTGCCAGTCTAGATTGTAGGACTCAATCACAGGCACAGAAATATTGCATATCGTATTACAAACAAATTATTCATGGTCCATCCCCCCCCCCTAAAAAAAATCAACCATACATCAAGATGGGAACAGTGGGGGCACATAAAAACATTGGGATTCAGCTCTGCCTCCGCTGCTGAATGGGTTTTGATCCATAATAGTCAAATATCTGGATAGGGTACACACCTTAATGCTTGTACAGCAGTAGCCCAGCTCCCCTCGCTTGATGGCAAAAGACCAAGACAGACATGGTCAGCAACTCCCTGTGTTTAGTGTGAACAACATAACTCATGTTTAGCTCCTAAATTTTCAACCTGTGTAAGTACGATACATTTTCTTCACAAGATTACTTCAAACTTCAATACAGATGGCTAATGAACACAAATGCTAAAACCCATCCTGTCTCTCAGGTATACACACCAAATCACGTCCAACCATTTCAGCAATCAACTGCATTTCTTCAAAACAAAAGCATCAAGTCACAAAGAAACAAGCTCAAACAACCACAATCATAAGATAGAGAGTTTCCATGTGGTGAAATATCTTGTGGGGGGAAGAACGAAAAAAAGAACACAAGAAACCCATCATGGATTCCCTGGGAATATGGGGCAAAAGGACACTGGCTTACCATTCTTTCTGCCAGGATATTATATTACAAACTTGGAGCATAGAATCAGACGAATCAGTTAGACAAGAAACAAAGAAAGAGAGCATTACCTTAGGAGCTGTCAGACAGTTATCTCCTTCAAGTACAATGCAACGGTCAGACACGGAATTGGCTTGAAGATTATGTTGTAAAGCTTCTACAGCATATGGATTCCACTCACACGCATAAACCAGTTTGGCTTGAGCTCTGATCAGCGCCAGTACAAACATATTTGTCAAACATACATGCGCCACAGCAGCTCAACTTTTTTTTGGGGGGGGGGGGGGGAAGAGCCAGAGCGTAAAAGCATTCTTCTAAGAATGACTTAATCCAACAAAGAAAAAATGTACATGGGTTACTGGCCCCCTGGTTGAAATGCACTTTCCACATTTCCAACAGGTTCATATTTTCTTAATGTAAAACACAAGAAATTTAATCAAATACTTTAGTGTGCCCAGATAAAAGAAGAGTATATTTTTTTTAGTGCAGTAAATTAATAAATCCCATGTACCTCACAAGAAAAGGCAAGGTAAAATATCCAATTCCTGCAAAAAGATCAACAATAACTTCATCTCTACAGTCCAAACGAGACATGCGAAGCTTCTCTGAAAGATTTCCCCAACAGAACATGCACTTTGTGGCATCAAAAGAGTATAAAATTCCATTTTCACGATGCTCAACCCAACCATTGTCCCCAACAAGGATCTCCAAACGACTGTCTCTCGTTCCAGTTGGTGCTACACGACCCTGCAACTGAGTATGTGAGCATTCACTTACAGAAAGAACTGTATCTATAAATGTTACAAACTTCCTGCAATGGCATAAATATGGAGCAATACATTATGTCTGACAGTCAGTGGAAGTGACAAAATGTTACCTTTTGACAAAAGTATGAATAGAATCTTTCCTAAACAGATCCTCATCCAGGTTACCAGAAGATCTTTTATAGATTTCAACATGAATAGTGAACAATTTACCTGGCGAGCAAGGCGACGAGCACCAAGAGATTTGGCAACAGCAGACCAAAGTTCCTCACCAATAGTGTCCCATGCAGGATCATCAAAGGAGGAGATTGGAAGGACAACAATGTCACCAAGTCGCTCCCACCTAAGCACAAGAAACCTGTTAGTTTCAAACCTTAATAAACGACAAGATACCAAGCATTTGGTTTGATGTGATGTAATGTAATGCAATAAAGCTTGAAGTACGATCGTGATTGCACAGTTTGTGGTAATCATGATCACAAGGTAATGTAATAAACCGAACAAGGTAATGGAGACACAATTACAATTTTGTTTGCATCACAAGGTTCATTACATCCAACCAAACAAGTCATTAAAGTTACATATAAGCTCAGAAGGTTTTCTTCATAAGCTAAAAAGCTTATCATGAATAACTGATATGAGCTAAACAAACTGTGAAAGCTGTGGAAAAACCTTGCTGGCAGTTGCTCCAAGAGTTCTTCAGATAGACCCCTCCGTTTCAGTAGTGCCGCTACAGCTGTTTTCATGGCCTTCAATGGAGCGATGGGGGCTTTCTTCAGAGCAACAAATTCATCAACATGCATAGTAGCGCCGCAAGTAACCAAAAGATCCAAGGCTGTTGAGTCAGAATCAATAGAAGTTTTTGATAGATTAAGGTTACTCAGCCCTTCACATGCCCCTCTTTTTTTGGATATCCCATCAGAGAATAAATCACAAAACTTTTCAGTAACAGGGAAATATATACATGATCCATCTTCAAGGGAATACACTTTTCGACCAAGATCTAGCCAGCTAAATTTCTTCAGCATGTCTTTTGCCCACTTTCCATACATCCGTTGAAGTTTTAGAACCCAATGAGTTGCACTTGCTGCATGTCCATTATCTCTGGTATTAGCTCCGCTGTCCAAGTTTAAGTCAGCATCCAGTTCAGATGACTCTACATTTATATGAAAATTTCCTTTCTGAGCAGTACCTTCATGCTGGTGCATGATCTGTTTATCATCAACGAGGGAAGACCCAGAGGCATCACCAAGAGTTGCCAGAGGGATCAAGTTGATTTTTGCTGGCTCACTGAACTTTGTACCAAACGCATAACAGGCTGCTCCACCCCCAATCATAATCAAATCATCACCCACTATGTTGGCAGTGCTCCGTACGAACAAATCCTTACCCACTGAATCAAGAAGCATGTGCTTCCATAAAAGATTACATAGGTCAAGCAGTGACAAGATCTGACAATGCTGCCTGACTGGACAACCCCCAAT
This sequence comes from Selenicereus undatus, assembly GCA_017589665.1. NCBI lineage: Eukaryota > Viridiplantae > Streptophyta > Magnoliopsida > Caryophyllales > Cactaceae > Selenicereus > Selenicereus undatus. The sequence continues at coordinate 4,919,946 of JACYFF010031959.1, forward strand.
TATGCCCAGATAATCTTTATACACAAACATTGAGTGGGAAAACCTTGGATAGGGAGCCTTTCCAGATGTTTTGACTTTCGACCAGTGGCATTTTTTAACATCAAAACTGTAAAGATCTCCCAATGCCCTTTCACCATTATACCCACCAAAAAGGTACAACTTAGACCCCTGAGCGGCCAATGAATGAGAATGACGAGCACAGGGCCATTCTCCAGAGGCATGAATCTCTTCCCACTGAAATGAGTCAGTGTTCAGCACATGTAAAGAGGAATACAACATATCATTATTAAGTCCACCAAATACATAAATTTTTGAACCTACAGCAGCAGCTGCATGGCGATGCCTGCATAAAGTTAATGTCATCAACAGCTTAGCCGGTGACACACAACTCAATAAAGCAGAAATCGCTAAGTAAGAAGAATAATCAATAGTTGAATTCATCACCTTGGAGCAAACACCTTGTCCGTGCTGCACACCAATTTCCATTCAGTTTTAGCGATATCAAACATCCATAAATCATCCAGAATATTGGCAGGATCAGCCCTACCTCCTATAACAAACATCAAATCTCCAACTAACGAGGATGTGTGACCCACGCGTGGGGGTGGAGAGCCATTAACAGTAAATGTAGCTACTCTGCCAGAAAATGGATCAAACAGCAAGCAGTCATTCCTTCGTGCATGTCTCCCTGTGCCACCAAAACCACCATATATGAGAATCTCCTTCCGATTGGCATAAGAAATTGTACAAGATGAATGTCCCCAGATGAACAGCCTCTCCAAAGGTTCTCCAATAACTTTAATAGGAACAATGGCTAGCGAGGAACCAGTAGTTTCAGGTGGCCCTGTAAATGATTCAAAAATTCAGAGTAGCTCTCTTAGTTGAGAGAAAAGATGTCCTGCAACAATCAATATATTGTCTGTCATAATACTTCAACATAGTTAAAATCAAACTGCAGTGGGAAGATAGAGAATATTTTGGACTAGGCCCCCTACACCAGTTATAAACTAATGCTGAAACTGGGAGTTAATTATTAAGAAAGTTCTTAGTTTCGAACATCAACAAAAAGAGGATATACAAAGAAACGGTCATGCATTGTATTACACTGAGGTTAAGCATTGATACAAATACCAAGGTTAAGCACTGATACAAATACCACAGGTCACAAGAAGAATCCCTTATTCCTAAAATCATTGATGTAATTTTCATTCTAGAATTCAAAATCATGGGGCTCAAAGTTGCAGTGCAAACCCTGTGGCTCCCTGTGAGCCATATATCTCATCGAATAGTTTCTTCTTTTCTGAATTTGAAGTAATTCTGAATAGCCTTTTGCTTTCCTAGAGTTTCAACACAAGTAGAATACTAATTTGTCTGTTGAAATCAAAATGTCACTACGCGAAAACTGAAGTTCAAGATGTCAACCCCCCCCCCCGGGTCCCAACAAGCAATTAGAGCAGTGCTTCGTCAAATCCTCTTCATTCTCTTCCAACCCACCAACCGTATCATGAAAATTGCCCTTTGGATTCATTCTACAATTGTACTTTTAGTAATTAGCAACTAGCTAAGGAAATTTAGATTAAAGATCGAAGCTTTGCTACTTGTCAATACAAATAACTGAAATAAGCATGACCATTGACCTCCGGTAAAAGACTACTTAATAACCCATGCCATGAGCCACAAACATTTTATTTTTTTTTGAAAAAGGAGAATCAAATATCAAGCAATTAGGTAACGCCTAAGACAACCAACAAAACTAACATTTTTCCTAACAAATTGAGTCAAAACAACTATTCAGACCAAGAGCACATAACTAGCTCAGATTACCAGAATCACTCCTCAAATTTGTCATTTCTGGGTTGACATCCCCGCAGTCATCCTCTTCACAACTTGCTCCATTCTCATTCACATTAACACCATCACTCAATCCCACAGACCCATTTCCAAGCTCAGCGATGGGAGCAGACCCCATAAACCCATTCTTTCCCAAAGCCTCCATAAAGCCTTGAGTCCTCTTCCAATTAGCATCCATCTTCTCATTGGCAATCTCCACAAGATACTTCAAATACTCCCTAGACACCATAATCTCTCTCCTAGACCCCAAAGGCACCTCCAATCTAATCGAACAACGGATAGCAATTATCACCCTCTTGCTACTCACATTAGTAATCCCAGATTCCCTGAACCCAGAAGATATAGCCAATGAAACCAAAAACTGAGCCGAACCCACGTCCTTGCACTCGACGGCGATGATCAGGGGCTCGAACCGGAAGACCAGGTGGCAGTCCGACTCGGGCTGAGTCGACTCGGAGAAGAGGAGGTTAAGGACCGAGTTGGGGTCGGCGGGTTCGTGGGAGATGAAGAGCCAAGTGCCCCCTTTGGACTTGTTGGGGAGGTGAGAGAAAATGGAGATGCGGCCGGAGCAGGAGCTGGTGGTGAAATACGAAGGGTGGTTGTTGAGGGTGCTGAGAAGAGGTATGATTGGAGTGTCAATTGTGCCTTTTGGAGACTTGTCTATCTCTGTTGATGCTATTGCCGCCATTGTTGCAGCTTTTCTCTTCTCGAACTCCATTGATTTGTGGATTGGGGTTTTTCTTCTCGTCTTGGCCACCCGCTTCTTTCGCCCTCCACTCCCCCTGGGTTTAGCAGGGACGTTAAAGGGTCTGGTTGGATGGGAGTAAGGTGGGGCAGAGACGACTGAGGGAGAGTGATTACTCCTTTTGGGACTAAGGCCCTGTTCTTTTGGGTGGGAAATACACCCAATTCACACCCATTTATTTTTTTCTTCCTTTTCTCACTCTTTTTCACATTTAAAAAAAATATCACTCCATCCCACATTTATCTATTCCTTCCCACACCTACATAAAACAACCATTTCCCATATTTGAAAATTTTTTA
>JACYFF010031959.1:4927840-4979110 GCA_017589665.1 Selenicereus undatus
AAAAATTAAAAATTAAAAATTAAAAAAATAAAAAAATAAAAAATAAACAATAAAAAATAAAAAATAAAAATAAAAAATAAAAAATAAAAAATAAAAAAATAAAAACTAAAAAGTAAAAAGTAAAAAATAAAAAATAAAAAATAACAAAATAAAATATAAATAAATAAATAAATAAAATAAAAAAATAAATAAAAAAAATGAAAATTAAAAAATAAAACATAAGAAAAAAAATAAAAAATAAAAAGTAAAAAAAAAATTAAAAAACAAAAAAATTAAAAAAATAAAAAAACAAAAAAATAAAAAAAATAAAAAAAAAAAAAAAAATAAAAAAAATTATATAAATATAAATAATAAAAAATACAAATACAAAAACACAAAAATAAAAAATAAACAAAATAAAACAGAACAGAACATAATAAACGAAACCAAAAAAACTTCATCATCATTAATTACTATCACAATAAAATTATTACATTATAAAACAAAAAAATATTGATAACTAATACTTCAACTTCATTCAACTACTTTCAACTTTCAGCCACACTCACCCACTTTCACCCACACTCACCCACTTTTTCCCACATTTAAAAAAAAAACCACACTCACCCACTTTTTCCCCCCCTTTCCCACAATCACCCATTTAACACCCCTCATTTCCCACTGAAAAGAAGAGGGCATAAGAAAATGAAGGTGAGGGTGAGGGTGAGGGTGAGTAAGTAAGATCAACTTTTACATATTATTTGGATTGAGATAGAGTCATAGAGATGAGGAAGCGAGTAGAAGAGCCGATGAGAGGGGAAGGGAAGGAGAGAAAAGTGTTTTATACTTACCTAATTTGCATATGTTGTAAGAGATGATGGGGGGAATGGGAGAAAACTATTAAAAAAAATTTCTTTCTTTCATTTCCTCCTTATTTTGGGAGTGAATAGAAATGAGGGAAATGGAAGAATAAGGGCGAAATATTCCCCTCAGTCTCCCTTCGTTCCCCCTCATTTTGGTCATGTTCGATAAAATTGGCGATTCAAGTAGCAGATAACAGTTTAGGTAGTAGATAGTTGTTTAGGTATCGGATAGTGTTTCTAATTTAGCTGTTGGTGGATAGCTGTTTAGATGAGTAGTTAAAATAAATATGTTCCGTAAATTTAACTGTTTAGTTAGCTGATTAATGTAAATTGACATAAAAGAATATATAAAATTTTCAAAAGATATTTTTTTGGGCAAAAATAATGAAACATTACTTTGGAATGCAAAACGTTAATACTATTAACTTTTCAGAAACGCTACTTAAAACGCTAAACGCTACTTGAAATGCTAGTCAAAACATTATACTACCGAATGCTAAAAATTGCCTAATAAGTGTATTGACTTAGTCAAAACGCTAAACGCTACTCAAAACGTTATTGTCGAACACAGTTTTAGTATTTCCAAACAAGGAAAATAAATGTATATTAACTTTTCTTACTCTCCCCTCCCCTTATCTCCCCTCAATCCAAACAGACTGTTACTCTTCTTTTAACCTTATATTTTCTTACTATCCAAAGATGGAGTGTAAGGAGGAGTAAATAGGTAAATTTTACATATTTGCCCCCATGAAATATAAATATAATATATTTTAATATATTTAGTGAGGGAATGTGTGTCAATTCTTTCATTTACTTTTATTTACTCTCATATTCATCAAAATAATGATAGTCCTTAGTCTCCATAAACTCCCAAATAAGGGTAAGCAACTTACTCTTGTTTACTCCTCTTTACTCCTACTCATCCTTACTCTTATTCATTTAACTTACTCTCTTATCGAATGGATCCTAAATGACTTCAAGGGTTTAGCAAGAATTGCCAATTGTATTGTGGATTCATTTTTATCGGAGGATCTTCACTTTCTACGGCTCATTATAGCTTTTACTTTTTTTTTTGAATTTCTAGACTTTTTAAAGTTATAATATAAACTTTAGGATATGTAATAAAGATAATATGAACTTTTTTTTGCTCGTTATTAATAATTTCAATGTAAATTTTATTTGATCGCAATATATCAATGTTAAGCTATGAGTTGGTGGAACATGATAGGAATAAAAATTTAAGATATTTAACTCTTAGTCTCTTTTTATATACGTAAGTCTAAAATGTAATTGAAAGTTCAAAAATTTTCAAATATGTCATTACATTTTTAACAAATATATATTCATGTTATTCTGCTGTTGATTCAATCACTACATAACTCGATTGTAATATATTAAAATTAAAGAGGTTAAACTTTGAATTGTTGATGGCCGGCAAAAAAAAATAAAATTGTCCAATATTGTTAGTATTATTAATTTTTTGACAAACAATGAAAAAAAAAAACAAATAATCTCCCGAAAATTTATGTTGACCTTTTTTATTTTTTTGGTTTTTTGTTTCTTCATTTGAAAAGGCAGCAAAACTGGAAGAGCGAGCAGCGTCGTTTCGAGGAGACCCGAACTATAACGCGTCTTTGAAAGCCGGGGATGGCAAGCAGGAAGACGAGAGCGAGAAGGGAGCAAAGTTTTGCCCCGCCAAAAATTAGGGTTTGTCGAACGGCGATTGATGTTTGGTAGTACATCGATGCAAACTTGACCTTCGTTCGAGTGCTATAGAAGGTAATTTATCGCTCCTTATTTAGTCAGTAGTTTGAAATAGAAGAGAATTGACAAAGTTTTGCCCTAGTTATGCCAAAGTTGAGCATTTTAGTTGCACTCGGGATTCTAGGGTTCTTATTGTTGATAGAAACTATGAGCTTGATGTTTCGGTAATGTCTTCTATTTTTGATTCTTTTTCCTGTGATAATTTCCATTAAAGTATTTATGTTTTCTGTGGTTAATGTTACTGCTTGAGGTTTAAGGTAGCAAACCCTATTGTTCGATTGCCAATTGCGATTGTCAAATTCATGGTTATATTTCCCCCAAAACCCCAAAAACAAAGGAGATTTTTGAGTAGAAATGCAGCTTATTTTCAAAATTTCTAAAGCTTCGATTCACTTAGACTAGCGGTGACTTTGTTTTCTGACTGCAACATCCAGTGGCTGCCATCCGTGTTGCTGATGGGTACAAACTGGTTGCATTCATGATTCTGTGCATTGAAAACTCAGTACGCAAGCCCTTTATTTTCTCTTTTGCACATTATGATTGCCCCGGGATCAGATGTGCAATCAGTAGAACCTGGGGGTTCTAATGGCACAAATGCTCCACCAACTGCCGGAAGTAATGCGACTGAGTTGGAGCTCCCAGAAGATGAGTCTGAGGATGAGGATGTGGATTTCAATCCCTTCCTGAAGGAAAGTCCTTCAGAAGAAGCTTCCTCAAGTTTGAGCTCTGAAGTGGAAGTCCTGGATGCTGATGTCGTTGACAGCCATGGTGACAACGCTTTTCTTGTGGGCTTCCCTGTTCGATCCAAGCTAACAGCTGATCAAGGAGGACATACAGTTGGTGATGCTAAGGAGGACAAGCAAATCAATGTTTCCCATGAGGGCTCATGTGGTGGAAAATTCGAGAAACATGATTCACTGTTCATGTCAGAACAGAGATTTGGGACAGGTCAAGAAAAGGAGATTGGCTCTAGCAGTGGTAATGATGGTGTTGAGGACGCTCCTGCGTCACAAGGAGCGCAAGAAACCCTCTCTAATGCCAGGAAGCCGATCATTGATTTGGATGACAATGATGCTATCTGCAAGCGCACCAGAGCTCGGTATTCTCTTGTTGGCTTTACGCTTGATGAGTTGGAGACTTTTCTCCAAGAAACGGATGATGATGATGATATTCAAAATGTTGACGAGGAAGAAGTGTATAGGAAATTTCTTGCAGCAGTGCTGCAGGGTGATGATGGTGATAATCAGGAGAATCTAGAAGGAGGTGATGATGATGATAATGATGCAGATTTTGAGATCGAAATTGAGGAAGCACTTGAGAGTGATATTGATGATTGTTCAGTGCCACCTAACAAGGATGAGGATTTTGTGAGACCTAGTCGACGTCCTGAAACTAGGCAAAATAGACGGCAAAAAGCCCACGCTCCAAACAGAAAGAAGCTTACTGACAAGGGAAACAGGCCTTTACGTCCTCTATTGCCGGTCATGCCCAGTGCATCTGTTACACCTGTTCCTTGTATGGGCACTGGATATCCTCCTCACCTTCCCTCCTCACAGGATTATGCCTTGAATGGATTTACATCTCATCAAATAGGCCAGCTGTACAGCCTAGTATACGAACATGTTCAGCTGCTCATTCAGATATATTCGCTTTGTGTCCTAGAACCATCTCGGCAGCATATTTCATCTCAAGTCAAGGGCTTATTATCAGAGGTACTTCACAAACGTGACCTAGTACTAGCCTGGAGAAAAGTGCCTTACCCCAGCTCCTGCTTCGTTCCTTCACATGTCCAGCCATCCACTGCAGAGGAAAATAGAGCATCTCTAGCTTTAGATAACTCGTGTGCATTGTCCCAAGGGAATGATAGCCAGGTACACTTTTCTTACACCAATATTGAATCTCTAGGGTATGAGAACCTGCTGTTTGTGATGGAAGAGGCAGTGACAATGTTAAATAAATGGTGGTTGCCATATCCAGGGCTGTAGATGGTTTCCGTCTGTTGTCAATCCAGCACTGTCGGTTTTAGATGTTGCACCTATGAAGTTAGTTGGAAGGTATATTGATGATGTTTCAAATGGTATGTTATGAGATGGCCTATTGAATAGAGGCCTTTCTTGACATTTGATCCTGTGTCAATTTGGGTACTTTGTTGTTGCCTTGTTGGTGTGTAATTTTATTTATTTATTTATTCATTCTGTTTGACTTCTGATCTTCAGCTGTTCGAGAGCATCAACGACGCTGTGTCGAAGCTACTAATACTTATTTGGAAAAGCAACCACTCTTCCCCGTTACTCTGTGTCCTACACTTTCTGAAGTGAATTGTAATGTCTCTAGAGGGGATGATCCTACTTGTCTGGATGCCAATACAGTGTCACCAAATTCTAAAGTACCTAAGAGGACATTGGCTGCTACCCTTGTTGAAAGCACCAAGAGACAAACTGTGGCATTGGTTCCCAGACAAATTGCTAAATTGGCACAGCCCTTTTATCCACTGTTTAATCCAGCATTGTTCCCTCACAAGCCACCCTCATTGTCTGTTTCTAATCGGGTTCTCTTCACAGATGCTGAAGATGAGTAAGAGCTTCTTTTTCTTTATTTGGAATTTGTTTCAACTGGAAATTTTATTATTGTGTGGTTTTTTGCCTATTTGCTTTTACTTTCTATCCAGAGTTATTTGTAGAACTTGAAAAATATTTTGCTTTTACTTTTACAGCAACAGTTTCCGTGATGTCTTTGCTATTCATCCTTGCATAGCTTCTAGCATGAGAATGAGCTATAGACATTTTCAAGATTTCTAAAATTTTTCTTTCTTTCTTCTCTTTTTTCTTAAAAAAAAAAACTGGAATTGTACTTCTAGGTTGCTTGCAATGGGGATGATGGAATACAACAATGATTGGAAGGCTATTCAACAGAGGTTTTTACCTTGCAAATCAGAGCATCAGGTACTGACTAGTTAAATGTTTGCGTTTTGGGTCTGGCCCTGGATCTCTTGCCCTTTTTTCTTTTTAAATGTCGAAGTCGCCACAATGATTATCTTCTAGACTCCAGCTCTTGACTTTCTCTCTGGTTGGATGTGAGATTCACTGGCATTATGGTGTTATTTCAAATGTTTGGACTTCTCTGATTTCATCTTTTTCTGGTTCTCTTTTGTATCATTTGATGTTCAGTTTTTGTGTTGTTTTTGTTTTACTAAGAGATAGCTTATGACTGCTTTATGCACATTTGGTGACTGGCGCCCCTTCTTTAGTTGCATCTATGTGCTGCTCCTAGTGCTTCAATAAAACTCTTCTTGGTATGCTTTTCATTTTTCTGTGTGCTTGATATGAATAATGGAGGTGTTGATGATGAAGCATTGGATTGGTTAACTGGTCAATAAGTTAGAGTATGTGTTTATTCGCTTGTGATTGGTTGAGTGAAGAGCATACGAATGGAACTGAAGCACTATGCTGTATATGTTGCAGACTTGTACAGTAGGGCTAGAATCTTTCTCCCAATGGGAACACCTTTTATTGCTGTTCACCATGCACACATACGTACACACACACAGAGTACTTATGTAACTATTACCACAAAGAAATTTTAGTTGGATGAAGAAAGAAGGCATCCCGGGGGGTTTTTGATGGAAATCTGCCAGTGTATGTGTGCTTGGCACATTATGCCCTGTATGCATTCTTCAAATTCTCTTACATTTGTCCGAGGCTCTGAGCTTTTCGTCCATCCTTTCTTTGTGTCTTAGTTCTCTCTCCCTCTCTTTCTCTCTCAATTCTTCATCTCCCCTCTCAAAGTTCATTTTTTAAAGTACTCCATGGAGAGGTTTGGCACCATTGGACCATCCTCAGATACAGCGATCAATACTGGGGTGGGATGGATAGGTTCTGTGCCTTGTTCCTTTTTCTGTAGATGGAGCCGCTTCAGAGCTCCCTCTTCTGTTCAAGTGTCAAATGGATTGCTTCTAAGATTCAAAAAAATTTGATGTGTTTCTATGTTACTGATTTGGTGAATTTTGTTGGTTTTGGTGCTTCAGTTTCTTGATCTTGACTATTTTCGGTGTGCGACTTACGTATTTGCAGATGTATGTATGCAGTCCAAAAACATTTTGGATTTAACACCCATTCAAACAAGTAGAGTTAATAGTTCAACATTTAGGCCATACAATCTAGCCCCACACAAAAAAGTAATTAAAAAAACCTAGTGCAACCTCATAATGTAGACGCCAGAGCTATCCATACTGGATTAACTCAGGTCCTCACTCTTAACTTTCTAGTGTGGAGTGAAGATGTGCATTGAAGAAGTCCTCGAGGAGTACACTAGGCAGAAGTTGTTGACAGTTGAATCTAGGGTTTGGTGACGTCCTTTTCATTGTTCTTGAATATCTTCAATTTTTCTTTTCCTGGACAATTGTTTCCGTGGAAAATGGGCCTCATCAAGGCATGATGATGGGGGTTTTCTTTCTTCAAGTGGGCCTTGGCCTCCACTGTTGTTTCACCCTAATATGTTAATATGTTAGAGATGGCTGCTCGAAATTATGTTTGGGAGACTTGAGCTGCTATTTATTTATAATCACTGTTTCAAGTGGGCCTGAGGTGATGCAGAACATCTTAATTTGTCAATTTAACTACTGTACTTTCGATTTTTTTTTCTGTACCTTTGGTTTTCTTTCTCTGTCCTAATTTAATATGATAGGTTTTCTTATTGGACATTAGCATGCTTCGTAAGTTATCGCATCTTTGTTGTGGTACAGATTTTTGTGCGAGCAAAAAACCGCTGCTCATCCAAGGCGCCTGAGAATCCAATAAAGGTACCATCTATTATCTCAGTGATAAAGATTTTTGTGGTAGTAGATCAAGTCCTTTAATGTGGAAAAATGGCTTCTTATGGGGTTCTTATTTGGTCATTTTTCTAATTGATGATAGTGTTAGATATATGTATCTTATGGAATTGGTGAAGCCATTGTTTTTGTTCTGCTTTCTTGGTTCCCTTCAAAATTTTGCTTCCTATAGAACTGTACCTACTGGTTTCAATACTTTCTTAGTTGCTTTTAAAATCTTGGCGTGTGAACATATGCACAAGACGGTACAAAATCTTTGCTATGGTTTGTTTGCAAAGGTAATTTGCAGTGCTTCAGTCCTTATTCCTTCTTCATCCATTTACTGGTTAGCTTTCAATTAATTTAGGGTTTCCTTGTGTTGTAGCTAAATCTGTTAAACAACACATATGGCTTGGATGCTTTGTAGAGCTTCTTTGGAATAAAAGTCAAAGTTTCACTCGCTAGGGTCATTTCTTGCTCCATTTTTGGGATTATATGGATGGAAGGGAACATAAGAGTTGTGGACAGAGTCGAAACACCTTTATCAAGGATATTTGGAGGAACTTTTTTTTTGAGGGGGGGGGGGAGGAGGAAGGAAGGATTTATATTCTTCTTCATTACAAGTTGAATTTTTTAGATAGTCTTTTAAGAGATGTGAAAAAAGTTCTTTTCGGATTTTACTTTCGAGATGTACTCATGGTTTCCGTTTCACAACTTGTCCTTTGCTTGTGTCTTTTATGTCCTCATAGTGAGGAACCCATATGTCAGATGTGCTACTTTGGCCAGCATGACAAGATGGCAGTAGCCGCTGGATGAAGATCTGGGATTGGATCTCAAACCGCGGCCCCATCATGCTTACAGAATATAACTTACAACCTTCTTCCTTCTGCTTCTGATGCACTTTTTCTGGCTATATAGTTGCTGCCTGTTGCTAATAATCACATCAATGGCTTCATGAAGTTGAATAAAGGGATACTTTAATTCATCAAATGTGTCACAGATAATGCTTGGCAAAGTAATATTGTAATTTTTTATTTGCATATACAATCCACTTGAGCATGAATGTGAGTGGAAATTAAACTGTGCACATCATTTGAAACATATTGGTATGGTAAAATATGGAGGATATAGAGCTATTTCCGAATGAAAGAAAGAAAAATGTAGTTCAGAGTATGTGTTGTACTTGGGAAAAAATCACAATTCGATATAAGTTAAACTTCTGCGGATTGAGTCCCTGGGATGATGCAAAGTTATTTAAGAAACCTGAAACACACTATTTGTTTCTTCTAGACAGTACGAAAGATGAAAACATCCCCACTCACAGAGGAAGAGAAAGCACGTATTCATGAGGTAACTATATTTTCCTTACTTGCCTACTCTGATTTTGTTAATTGTTTAATAACGTGGAACTGTAAATTGATGCCTGAATGTCTTATTTATTGCTTGTATATTGTGAATAATTCTAGGGACTGAAGGCATACAAACTTGACTGGACGTCCATTTGGAAATTTATTGTCCCATATAGGGATCCCAACTTGCTTTGCCGGCAGTGGCGCATTGCTGTTGGGACGCAGAAATCGTACAAGGAGGCCGATCCAGTTAAAAAGGAGAGACGAAGATTATATGAATCAAATAGGAGGAAAAACAAAGCTGCTGCTCTGAGACACTCTCCGATAGGATCAGAAAAGGAGGTAAGTTGAAAGTAATTACAATGCACATTCATTATCATCTATGGATGATCACTTGTCTAGGAAGATAAAGGGACACAAGCATCTCATGCATTTATTTAAAGACACTGGCATTTGTGTTGCAAATCAGAGAGAGCAGAGTCTTGTTTACTGGTATTGTGATGAGGCATCATATTCTTACTTTTCCCACTTTTGGAGGATATTATGTATGTGTTATGTGTGATTTGTCTGATTTTACATATATGTGGAGTCTTTTAGTATTGCTTATGATAAGATCACTTATGTATCCATTAGAAGAAAATTCTCCTATGATATTTTGCTGGTTGGAAATAAACCAAACTTTGTGTTTCTTTTCTGTGAAAAGGACTTGAGAAAGTCTGAGCTTGGACCCAACTGGTTTGACCATTGAATTTTGCAACACGTGCATGAGCTCTGGAACATTGTGTTGTAACTCCCATGAATATTAGAGCTCTTCATGAATATATTATTAAGCAATTACAAGATTGGCGACCTGTGTGGTGTTGGTATTTATCTATAAACATGCTTGTAACTTGACTTTTTGATTGATGGAAGGATGACCATGCTGAATACTCTGGTGGCCACAATGGAAGTTTAGAGGGCTGTGTTGACAATGATAATGGAGCATATCTACATGAAGCTTTTTTGGCAGACTGGAGGCCGACTTCATCTGAAATGATTTCTTCCAAGATCTCTTCCTCAGGTCTCAAATATAATTGTCTGCTTGCAGATTTGTCCGCTGGGAGAGGCCTTCAGATGGAGGGAGGAACAGATAATCGTGGGAACCATGAATCGCAGCCTGAAAAAGGCTGCAGCCATGAGGTCCCAGCAGTATCAGAAGATTCATATCAAAAGCATTGCAGACCTTTGCGAATTTACATGCCTCAAGGCTACCCACCTTCTAAGTTGACCTCAAAACCCTTTGTCTCTGAATCATTTTTCTCACATAGATCTCGGAAGTCTAGCATCTCTAATTTAGTTAAATTAGCTCCAGAATTACCTCCTGTGAAACTTCCACCAGCAGTTCGTGTGATACCCCAGGCATCTCTCAGAGGTTCCCAGCTTGGAGCATCCGCTGGGGATGCTGTTAGTGGTCCTAGTCTTCAAAACTCAGTTTCTGATCTCACTGTTGTAAACGGCCCTTCAAATTTAGTAAAGCATGTCCAAGACACTACTAAGGTATTAAATCCCAGCATGTCAAACATGTCTTCTAAGAAATGCAGTCTCGTCAAGAATGGATGTCCTACTGAAGGAGGCCCTGACTTGGATCCTCAAATGCATCCTCTACTGTTCAGAACCCTTGAAGAGGGGCTTTTGCCATGCTACCCACTAAGTAGTCCTGGCGGGATTCCTACCTTTAGTTTCTTTCCAGGTGCACAGCATCAGATAAATGTGAATCTCCTTCGGTATCCCCATCCGGTCAGCCACATGAATGGCAGCTTAAGGTCTTTTAAGTCAAAGGAGACTGTAAGAAGATCTTCCCATCTAGATTTCCATCCTCTTCTTCAAAGGAACGAAGGCATCAATGCCATCTCCATAGCTGCTGGCCCCACTGGTACGCTATTATCAACAGATTTGGAACTATCTAGAGATAGATATGCTGAAGATGACATTGTCTATCATGCTGGCACAACTCTAGCCCAGATGGCGGCTCCCACTAGGCCTACTAATTCTCGTGCAGATGCAAACGATTTAGACTTGGATATCCAACTGAGTTCAGCGTCTAGAAAGAGGAAAGTTTCAAGTTCGGAAGGGGCTGGAGTTACAGTGCGATCAGTCAATGCAGCAGAATTGATTCAAGGTGCAAAACAGAGAACTGAAATCCAAAGTCCATGTTCTGAGCTTATCGGTCATTGTCCTGCGGATTCTATTACAGCTGGATATACAGAGAAATCTGGTTCTGTGAATTCTGCTTCGGTGTTGCGAAACCTTGATGACTGTTCAGGTGGATCTATTGATGATAATGCTGATGAGCAGCCCTTCGCAGAAATAGTGATGGAACAGGAAGAGTTGAGTGATTCTGATGAAGAAATGGAAGATGTAGAGTTTGAATGTGAAGAAATGGCTGATTCTGAAGGAGAAGATTTAGCCACTGAACAAATTGTCAGTGCGCAAAATAAGGTGACCTATTTTTTATTTGGACATAAAACTTCAGCGTTTATTGTGGCTTTGATGTTTATGTTCTCTGTTCAAGACTCAAGTACCATTGGAATTTGTGTATAATCTGTCTGGACTGTCCAGTGGGTGGGATTTTTTTTCCCCTCAATAAAATGTTCGATTTAGAAACTTCTGCCCACCCTGGTCTGCTTGTGCAAGTTTGCCTGGCATGGATTGTTTTTTTGTTTTGTCGTGTCCTATGAAACACAGTTGTCAGGAAATTAGGTCGTCCTTACTCCCTTCACGTGATTTGGTGTAGAGTCTCAATCTTTTCCCTAGAGCTGTCACCCTGTGGTTTCACAGAATCAAAGGGAAAAAAAATTATGTCCTATACCTGGATTACGGCCATTTATGGGCTCATGTTGTCCATTAATACTTTAGTGTACTCTGCTTTGTGAACATTTTAAGAACATTCTTGCTTACATCCCCTCCCCAGTCTCTTTCCGACATCCGTGCTCTTTTACAACAGCAACAATAAATAAATAAAAAGCCACTTCACAATCATCTTAAGCAAACCAGACCATAACCCCAGAAATCCTGATTATGGTCTTTTCTGTTTTCCTTTTTGGGGGGGGGGGGGTTGGGAAGGGTTGATGATGTATCCTGTCCCTACAGGCAATTAAACTTAAGAAAGAGAGAAACATGTAAAATAAGTTTTCCATTTAGGGATTCCTTATTGACAAACACTGACCAAAATTTTTTTAGTCCACTCCTTTTTGTTGTATGCTTGTTTCCGTGTCGCTTTCATTTCATTTTCTTTCGCATTTAACTCTATATTATTAAGTCCTTGACTAGGCCTTCAGTAGATTAGTATCAGATATAACTGCTGAATATTTCGTCCCTCATGGTCTTTTGTCTGTTCTCATTCATTCTTATATTGAAGCAGGAGCAGCACTCAGAACCAGCTGCATTTGGAGCTTCTGAAGAGACGTATGCTTCCAGAAAAGGGAGCACTTCTGACTCAGATGTGGTGAAGCCTGGGATAGGAAATACAAGAACATGGCTAAGTTTGAATTCCGGTGCTTCTGATTGCTCTCCACAATGTAGACCAAAGAGTTTTCAAACCTCTGCTGGAGGAATTCCTGCTCCATCACAGCCCAACAAAAATATTAAAAAGGCAACATCGAGCAAGAAAACTACGCTGCCAGGTGAACCAGAAACCAATACATCTCAGCCAGCCAGCTCTGCTAGCCTGCCCTCCAGAAAGCCTAAGAAGCAAACTTCAAAAATCCAGTCCCCTTTGAGAATAGAGAAGGATGGGAAAGTTTGATGATTTTATGCTCGTATTGTCGAGTGATTCATGCTTTCGCATAGCCTAGAGTATGATGCTTCTGGCAGGATTTTGCCCGATGCTTATGGAACTAGAAGGTGACTGCAATGTCTGACTTGATGGAATGACCCTCAGTTTGCATGTGCCCCTCTTTTTTCCTTACCCCCATTTCCCCTTCAAGCTTTCCTCCTGTCTCTTTCTCTTTTTTTTCTTTTTTTTTGGTTGGGGTGGGGGTGTGAGGGCGTGAGGGTCTGTAAATACTAGATTAGAATAGTGCATAATCCTTTCTTTTATTCCCCTGAAAGTGTACATTATGCAAATGTATGTATCATTCTTTTCGTAACGTCTAGTTTGGAGGCCATTTTTGTAAGAGGAATCTGCAATGGCTTGTACATATGGTCCTTATATGGATATTCCCGTGGGTTGTTTTTGTCAGGCAACAGCGCGGAGTTGTGATTTGAAAAGCTGGAGCAACAGCAGAAACACCCCGAACTGATTTCAATTGTCAAGCCAATAAAATCTACGAATGAAACAAATTTAAAAGAGTTCCTCTGAGTGTTTTTGAGGAATTGTTATTTTTGTTGTTATTGATATTGGCAATAACAGAAGGCATTGTGTTGTTATTGCTGGTATGCTGTTTCTAGTTGAACTACTCTTGCCGCTGCTACAAAACTACCATTAGTAGCACAGGAATATGATGCGGCTCTGTTTTAAGTATTTTACAAGAATTCAGAAGATTTTAGTAGGTAAGGCCACTGATTTATAACTTAAAAATATGATTAGCTCGAATCTTAATCTCCCAAAAGCCCATTTTAGGGGGAGTTTGTCACTTCATCTTGGTAATTATCCGGTCTCAATTGTACATCTTAAGTATAACGTGATACAAGGGTGAAAGTAATTAATTAAATTAAAAAGATGCATCAAATTTTAACCGAGAAATAAATTTACAATAGTTTAGTGAGTCCAATGAAACTCTTTTAACGGTTTTGTCAATTAATAGCAGAACAAAGGCTCCACGGGCTTGATATGTCATTCGGCTTTTTTTTTTTTTGGTTTAAAACTCATTCAACATAATTCTTGCAATAGAAATACTAATTTCTAAAGTAAAGTTTATAAAAATAATTCGATATTCTGAAATAGTTAGAGATAATTGAGTTGCAATATAATTTCAACTTGTTACGTCTAATGAAAATCAAATATTATAACATTTACCTAAAAAGATACAACCACAATGTTATAAAATAATTGATTACCTACAAAACAAATTCAACTACTGGATAACCAAAATAAATAAATAAATAGTTTAATAGAACAACAAAAACATTTTTTTTTTTTGTTTTTTGAGATTGAATGTGGCAGTAGTACCTTTCACATGAACTACTTCATGGCCAAAAAAAAAGAAAAAGTAAATAGGTCAAAAGACAGAAATACAAAATCCCTAAACCCCTAAAGGCCTAAGCCCCTGTCCCGCCTTCTCCTCCTCTCGCCTTCTTCAATTCCCTTTGAGCATATTTTTACAATTAATCCCAAAATCTGTCAATGTAAACTCCCAGAGCTGCCTTTGTGTCACTGGACTGCTGGACTTCTTCAAAGTTCTATGATTTCACAATTCAGATTACAGGCCAAAAACTCAGTTTTATGCAGGTTTCTTCATTTTGGTAAGCAGCTTCGGAACCCAGTTCCTGAAGACATTGTTTTTCAAGCAGTTTGTGTGAATTTTAAGCAGAAAAGATGGAAACTTTTGGAGCAATTGTCGTCTAATCTCTCTGATACAGTTGTCAGTCGTGTTGTCAGAGAATTCAGGTACTCTCCTCAACTAGCTTTGGAATTCTTCAATTGGGTTAGTGGGCAAAAGGAGTTATCAACTTCATTGCCTTGCTGTTGTGAGGTGGTTCACTTGATGGTTAGCTCAAGAAGGTTTGATGATGCCTTGTCAATTATGAGGAATTTGATGCAAACAGATGGGTTCACCTCATTGGATGTCTTAGAGGCCTTAATTTGCTCTTGGGACCCAAAATTGTCGGGTTGTGCGGTTTTTGATGCTTTGGTTAGGAGTTGTACTCAAATTGGGGCAACTGAGGGTGCCTATGCTGTTATGAGTAAGTTGAGGATGGAGGGGTTTTGTGTCTCAATCCATGCTTGGAACAATTTCCTTGACCATTTGGTGAAGTTGGATGATTTTGGTAGGTTTTGGAAGGCGTATAAGGAAATGCTGTCATATGGGTACTATGAAAATGTGAATACCTTTAATTTGATTATTTATGCTTTTTGTAAAGATTGTAGATTACTAGAAGGATTATCTGTATTCTATAGGATGTTAAAGTCGGGAATTTACCCCAATGTTGTTACTTTCAATATGCTTGTTGATGGAGCTTGCAAGACGGGCGATGTTGATATTGCCCTACAGCTTGTCAGAAAAATGGGTTATATGTCTATGCAGTACACTAAGCCAAATATTGTTACTTATAACTCTCTCATTGATGGGTTCTGCAAATTTGGTAGAGTAGCATGTGTAAAGGATATTTGGGATGAGATGGGCAAAGCTGGCATTGAACCAAATGTGAGGACATATGCTATTATGATTGATAGGCTTTCCCAAGCAGGGCAGCTTGATGAAGCACTCAGGTTGTGTGCCGAAATGGTAGAGAGGGGTTTAGTGCCTAACACCGTTATCTATAACATAATTATCCATTGGCTTTTGAGGGATGGAGATCCAGAAGAAGCCTTATTACTCTTGTCTGACATGGAAAAGAAGGATGTGTGCCAGGATAAATTCACTCATTCAATACTTATGGAAGGGCTTTGTAGAAATGGGTATGTGAGAGAAGCCCTAGAATACCATAGCCAACTCTTAGAAAATAACCTGCCAGAAGATGCTTTTACACACAATATTCTCGTCAATTATCTGTTTAGGACCAAGAAACTAGCAGGAGTCCAGCAGGTACTTGCTATTATGTTTGTCCGTGGACTCATACCTGATCTCATAACTTATGGCACTTTGATTGATGGGTACTGCAAAGATGCAAAGATAGAGAGTGCAACTGAGGTGTTTGATAAGATGTTAAAGGCTGAGGGGAAACCCAACCTTGTAGTATATAATTCTGTTGTAAATGGGTTATGTGAAACAGCATCAGCAGATAAAGCAGAGCTCCTTGCACAAGAATTGAAGAAATTGGGTTTGCATGATTCTGTAACTTGTAACACAATGTTGAAGGCTTATTTTGCTAGTGGGCAGATTGAGGAGGCTTTGAAGCTGTTTGTGGAGATGGCAAAGGCTGGAAATTTGATGAACATAGTCACTTACAATACTATGATGAACTATATGTGCAATTTGGGCTTTCTTGATTTCGGAAAGGAAGTTCTCAAGGTTATGATAATTCAGGGATTGGTTCCAGATTCCATAACATACACAACACTGCTAACACATTTGAGCAGAAAGGATTCTGCAGAAGAGGTTATAAGATGGCATGACTATATGGTCCTTAACGGAGTCATCCCTGACTCTCACACTTACATGTCGATTGTTCATCCACTTGTTTGTGAGGAAAGGGCTCAGCAGAGTGAAAATCAGAACTGATAGATTTCAGGAATTTGTTCTTGGTGTAAAGAGAGGTGCAATATCCGGTAGGTAGAATTTGAACTCAGGTACAAAGTTGGGACAACCAGAGCTGGCCATTTTCTAAGATTTGGTGTGGTGTACATCTAAAATGAAGGGTCAAGTGCCCATACCCATGTCATGGAGTCATGTTATTGGTACAGATACTTGGGGTGAAATGAAGAATCAAGAATAGCACACGATCACAGTACATAATGGAAATACAGAACTAGCATAGATGACCTCACAACCGAAGAGAATGGCTTGTTGTGGATTTGGGTTTTGCTTGTATGATAAGCACGAATTTGTGCGAAGGTTTAACTGTCTTGCCATTTACCAAATTGGGCATATACAAAGAATGTTATCTATACCTCTTTACTGGACTTTCGGATTTTTCCCTTGATTTGTGTACAGTATAATATTTGTATCATTCTTTCATCTATTTCATTCTTTCACTAGCCCGCTATTGACTGTTCTAGGTTTTCTTCTGTCTTAGCAGTTAGCATTTTGGGCGTACAAAGAATGTAGATCTTCCATTCTCCCCCTGTTTTTATTTCCTTTTCCCCCCTTGTTTGTAACTGTTCTTAACACACATTATATATATACTGTTAAGGACGATTTTGCAGCTGAAGCAAGAAATGCCAATTAAAGAATGTTTCGGTTTTTTATAGAAGCACTCGCAGAGAACGTTTTGACCTGGCATTGCTTTGGATTTGGTAGTGACCCTGCTTCTATTTTCTGCTTTGTCATTATCATGTGAAGACTTGCTCAAGTCCAATATTGTATTTTCGCGCAGTATTGCATTCATAATAGCCAGCGGCTAGGCCCAGCCAAAAAAATAAAACCCGCATCCACCTTGAACCTGCGAAATCTGCCTTATAGTTGGTATGGGTATGGGTGGTGAAGATGTAAAAAAAATTTTTAAAAATAAAACGGGTATGGAGCGGGTATTGCTAAACAGGGTATGGTAAGGGTATAGGTATAGGTCGTACTCGTCCCATACCCTTTTTATCAATACTCGCATTGTATCTGCCCCATATAAAATATGTACCCGTTTGTTTACGGTTCTAGTTTGTTGCTTGTACTTGAATATTTTGCTAGTTGTTTTAAGTTGTATGGTATTTAAGGTTTCGGTGGAACATTTTATTAGAAAATATATACAATTGTCAAGTGCTAATTTACTGCTTTGATTGACAAACTTTTAATTGCATTTGACGTGATATGAGACGTTGGGAGCTTGATGTTAACGTGACGTATTGGCTATTTGATATCGAATATTAACACAAAATGAGTTTAATTTTTTTTTCTCTATATGTATCCGAATAAAACTCGACTACTTACTATACTAAGTGGGTGTGAGTATAGGTATAACTTTACAACATCCAATGAGTATGGATATGAGCATAGGTATTAATTTTAAAAATGAATATAGATGACGGTGCAACTAACGTCACCCCGTAGCCAAACTAGCCGCCCCATTGCCACCCTTAACAGCGGCCGTATACATCTGTAATTGAGGGATAACATTCCCTTATATGTAAGATCATCATGAAAGCAGAACAACCTCTCCGCAGATTGTGGGGATATAGGCTGTCATATCCAACACTACGTCTCACCTTAAGCAAGGTCGAGAATTCAGACCTGGGCACCCCCCAGATTGTACTAATATTGTGTAAATGGGGCCGAGTAGATCAGACAAAACTAATCTACACTTGACCACTCAATGTGTGAATGGGTCCAACTTGAGAACATGACAATTTCACTGTCCTGAACTCAAATAAGCTGGTTTATAAGCGCCCCCCCCCCCCCCCCCCCGCGCCCGGGCGGGGCCTTCTTCCCCGTGGAACATCAAAAATGTCTCGTAAGGCCACAATTCACTTCAGTGAGAAACATCCACAAATAACTAAAAGATTTAAACATGATATGATATGAGTATTCCTTCAATTATTTTGTATCTAGTTTGGAATCAATCTCCCTTATGATCTATTAAGGATGTACTGCTTAGAGTGTCATCCAGCACATGACCGACTAAAATTAGCAGTTACAAGCTTTGAAAGGAATTCTGGGAGGGAAATGAGGGATAACAATTAATGAAAGCAGGAAGTAGTAACTAGTAACAATTATAATCCTGCTATGATACTATAGAAGTAAACGTTGAGGTACTTGGTGAGTTCTAAATGCCATATTAGGAGAGTATGCATTCCTTATGAAATTTTCCTCATGTAGAATTCATTATGAATTATTTTTTTTTCCCGAGATGAGTTAAAACAGAAGATCTTAAACAATCTTTGTAACAAGAGTTCTATTTGAGTTATCCTCATGAAGAGTTGATTGAATATCATGGCATTTGTACCACTAATTGCTCTCACCGAATCTCTTAGCATGTACAGTACCCGTGAGTATTAATGCTTTGCCTGTATGGTTACTGCTAGGCTGCTGGCTTTCTTCGTTGTGGGCATCTTATTAAAAGATACAAATACATACACACACACACACACACACACACACACACACATATATATATATATATATATATATATATATATATATATATATATATATATATATATATAACGAGAATTGTTGGTGAAAATGAAGTTCACTCAAAAGTCAAAATTCACTTTCTTCTCTTTTTTCACACCAATGAACTTTCAATAATAAGCTCTGCACACTCGGTGGGCTCCATAGGGGAAAGCAACAAAACAATTGCGTATCAAGAACTACTACAATTAGAGTTGGTTTTTTTCATTGGCAAATTTCAATTCATTAATCTTAATCAATTTCAATTCACTTTAACCTACTTTAATCAATTTCAACCAACTTTTATCAATCATATAAATATAATATACTAATTTCTTTCAACTTCAACCTACTTGAACAAAAAATATCAACTTCAATCCACTTCTACTAATATCGATCAACTTTATTTATTTTTCAGCTCATATTTTTCAACAAAAAGAACAGACTCTAAAAATAGCAATGAACTGATAATGTAAATTACTTGTCCACTTTTCCAACTCTAAAGCTTCTCCATTTAAAATTTTGCATAGATTTTAGAAACTTGAACACAATGTGAAATTTAGCAATATGAGATTAATGATTAGGTGAACAAAGCCAAAGCAAATAATGCGTTGCAATTGGAAAGCATTGATAAAGCACCCATCTTTTTCAAAGCCCATATCATAATCTCGAAAATAGATATTCGCACAAGCTATATCAGTGCCACATATTAAAAATTATCTATATGATAAATACAAGCGGAAAAAACATATATATGACAAGTGAGAATACACTAATATGTATATCCTATTCTTAAGAGTACATATTTTCAAGAATCATATCAACAATATTAAAAAATTAATATGTAATAAATACACACATAAAAAAGCAAATGCTTCTTAAAGCACATAAAATGTTGTCAGAAATACACTAGTACATGTATAATATACACTACCCATCTTTTTTATTTCAATAATCAATAACTTTGTTACGCATAAATAGATACGAACAAAGCACATCCAACTGTAATCTAATACAACGCCATGGGGGTAATGTAACATTAATGGTTCATTAATATGAGATAATATTTCTTGTTAGTATCTAATAGACTAATGCCAAACCGATCACATTAAATCATGAACGAGAGAAAAACTAACACCGAATTAACTGCAATTTCCATCGTTGAGCAACTTCGATTTACTAATCCCAGAGAAAGTTACTCTGTTTTTCATCAATTCATCACATAATCACATTACCCAACCAATCAATTTCCGGAAAAATTCTGGGAAATGCCTCCCAAAATCCCCAATCATTCATTATTCATCTCATCAAAGGTAAAGTGTAGGTACAGAAAATTCTACAAAATCGAGCAAATTCCCGTTGTACAATCATCTCTCTCTTATTACCCGAAAAACACAATCTCAGATTTCTAAGACTGAGAAGGGGCGAAAATGGGGGCAACAGCAGCAAGCTGTTTCCGGCGAAGACAACGAGGACGGTGAGTTCTGATATGAAAGCAAGGAAGACCCACCTCCATTAATGGCGATGGGGCGGAATCGGATGAAGTAGAGTCCACCGATGAGGAGGTGCAGAGGAGAGAGAAGAAGCAGATCTGAGAGCGTTTGATGATCATCTTGGTCTTGGAGTTTCTGAGCTGGGCAAGATCTCCTGGTCTCAAGTACTTGCTGTATGAACTCGAACACCCCTCCATTGATCCTCTGTGGAAGGTTCTGGATCTCATCTTCTTCGTTGAGGGATTGATTCACACAGAGAGCGAGAGAGAGAGAGATGAGATTGGGGAGAAATGGACGGTGGTGATAGCTTTAAGAGAGAGAGAGAGGGAGAGAGAGAAAGAGAGAGGCGGGAAATGGAACTGGGGATGGCAGGGCGGGATTAGGGTTTGAAGCTGTGAGTTTTCGGGGTTTTTTTTTTTTTTTGTGGTTTTGGTAACTTCACGTGCAGGAAAAGGAGTTTGTAGGATAGGGAAGAATCTTATACTTGTTCGGCATAAGGCTGTTAAAAATTAATTCGATATGATTATTGATTTAAATCGAATGGAAAATTAAGTGAATTTAGATAAAAAAAATTTAACCTGTTTAATTGAATAGGGTGACATGTCTAACATGTTTAATTAATTATGTTATGTTCAGGTTGAGAATTTCGACAAGAAAAAAATATCTATTTAATCCATTTAACTAAATGGATTAAATAAGTTGATTCATTTGCCCAATTATCATGTACTTTTTAGGGAGAATTGTGAAAATATTGGGTTTAATTAAATTGATATTTATTTTGTGATTGTGGTTCTTGTGTATCACAAACAATGGTTGCATTTTATGATACTACATTAAAGTCAAAAAAGTGATTTAGAATGCTCGTAATCATATTTTAGTTAGAATATTAAGCAGATAAACAGTTAACCGGCTAACTTGAACCTGACCCGCTTATATTAAACGGGTTAATGGGTAAATTTCATATCAATCCGTTTAAAAAACTAAATGGCTACAGTAGGGATGACAACGGGGCGGGTTGGGGACGGGGAGTATATTCCCCGTCCCCGCCCCGTTCCCCGCTTCGGGGGAAAAATTCTCCCCCGTCCCCATCCCCGGCGGGGATTTAATCCCTGTCGGGGCCCCAACGGGAATTTTTATCTGTTGTTTTTCCCTACCTTCTAAACTCTGCACGGCTATGAGTACTAAATCCGATATATATCTAGGGTTTTTATAAAGAAAATTACAAATATAACCTTAGTTGGTTCATTTAAAAAATTTAAACATAAAGCTATTTTTGTAATTTTAATTAAAATTGGGAACGGGTGTGGGGATTTTTCCCCAATCAGGGAATCGGGGACGGGGATGGGAACGGGGAAAAATCCCCGGCGGGGAAATGGGAACGGGGACGGGTTGAACTATGTCCCCATCCCCGTCCCCATCCCCGAGTGGGGATTAATTTTCCTTCCCGTCCCTGTCCCCGTCCCCGTTGGGGATGGGGATTTTTCCCTATTTCGAGGCGGGGTCCCGGCGAGGATGGGTATTCCCCAACTTTTTGCCATCCCTAGGCTACAGGTCAAAGTTTTCAACCCGTTTAATAAACGGGTTAGGTTCATGTTGAAAATTTCTCGACCTGTTTAAGTTCGATACGAACACAAATTCAACCGTATTGTACCTATTTGACATCCCTAGACTGGCATGCATTTGGGTTTACAAAACGATCATGACATTACGTTATACAAAGTGTGAGATATTTACAAATTTATAACAAATATTTATTTATATTCCAAGGAAAAATAAAAAAGTATTTTGAGAAGTGATTCACAAGTTTCAAGATAACACGATATTATTATAATGCTCAAACAATTTAGAGCTAATAGTCATTTGAAATTTCCTGGTGAACTATCATCAGTGTTGCACATGTTACTTATCACTCATGCAATATGTCACCTTACCGTTCCTCAATTATCTCCAACAAAATGGCATGTAACAATACTCGTCACCTTTTAATATGGAGAAAGAAATCTCATTCATATAATAAAATTACTAGTATAAATAATAGAAGACTGTAAAAAGAGTAAGAACTACTTGGAAGTTGAAACTCAAAAAAATATTATAGAACTCCATTTAACACCCTTATAATTTACAAATTTCATTTGTTGACCTAGTTAAGAGATACACTTCATGTGTCCTCTTTTAAACCCCATGGAAGGAATTATTTTTATTTTTTAGCAATCCATCCAATTAATGCCCTTAAGTTTTCCCAATGTCTATACTATAAGTCCATAACCTTATATGGTGATTAGATGTTAATTGTTTGCGAATGAATAATTTTTCCTTTGATGGTCAAGCGCTATATATCCATGGAAAACTATACCATGAATTTTTATTTATTTTTTTAACCCTCTCTTAACTTCCCCTAAAGGCCTCGACGCAACCATTAATGTATATGCCTCCGTTAAATTCAACCCCCCCTCCCCTGATTTAAGAAGGGGGCTATTATGAGTAAGAGTGCTTAGCTTTCTCCCGTTTGTGGGCATTCTGTATAACTTGTAAGGGCAACATAGGAGACGCATAATTTGTTAATCTATCGAATCAAATGCATAATTTGCATTGTGATCATGCTTGCCTTTGCTTGACTTATGACGAACCTCTTTCGCACCTGAGATATATGCAGGTGCAAAACCCTCATATTAAGTCGAAAAGTTGCTGTGTCTCTTCCACCACCCTATAAATTATTTACACATGAAGGGAATCTGGTTAATACTTCGGACCCCCCAGATTCTAAACATGACTATACATCTTGATGTTTTCAGCTTCATTGCAGAACCCCATATTAATTTGCTGTATAATATCCTCAAGGACATCCTAAACTTTGATGCTTCTGGCAGAGTTCAGACAGCTGCAAGAGCGGAAAAGAGCACAGCTTCACCTGTGTCCTTGGAATTCTCCCTGCTTTTTCTGTTTATGCCTCCTCCAATCTCCTCACGTAGTTGCTGTATTACATAATCTTGTTTGTATTAGTAAATTTGAGCCGCTTGATCCTTCTCAGGATGTTACAATCACTAAGTGTTGCTATTTTCCCTGTTCCGTTTCTACCCGACACTCATATGATGTGCATATGAGGACGGAATGTGGCTAACCTTATCTTTGCAGAAAGAATCACCTCCGTTGAATTTTGACCTTATGCTTAGGAATGCTATACTTGCAGTAGCCACTCAGGACAATGCAATTACCATTGATACTTTCAAAGTACTAGCAGTCCCGAGACCAATGTATCCAGGGAAAAAAAAATTCTTGCAAGAAGTCCTAGTCCTTGTGTTCCCTGTGGTAATGCTATTTGTTTGGTTAGCTAGCTAACATCGCAATACAATATTCAGGGCAATATTAGCCTGGTATGATGGAAAAGAATGGTTGAACTCACTGCGCAAGCGTGTGATGGAGCAAGACCAGCCTTGGAATTGCCCAACTCTCGAATATATTGAAATCTATCATGCTGCACACAAATACTGAGGCTGGGCAGGCGAGGACATCTTTGTACAGCTTGTACAGTTTCAGCAGTCATTATGCTGATAAGTTTTTCTTAGCTTGAAACTGCCGTATACTGGCTCATGTACATAAAGTCAGGATAATGTGCAACTGACATGATGCTAGGCTTGAAGTTTTTCATCTTTTCAATAAGATGATTAATCATTCTGTGTTTTGGTCTTCATTTGAACTACCTATGCTAGTATGCTGCATGTGTGTCCATTAACCCTCCCCAACCTCCCAAATTAAATACGAAGCCTAAAGTAAAAGAGGTTAAATGCTTGCCTTATCCATCAGCTATTATGTTGCATTTCTGTTCAATTTGTCATACCAATGGAAGAATAGCTTCTTTGTAATGCAGAGCTTTCAATGGTTTTGCATTGTTGAAAAAAGCAATTTGAAATATGAATTTGGCATGGGTAGATATCTTTCAAACAAAATCGAGCATTCAGTTTCAGATACATTCCTGATTAGAAACTCGGATGTTATGCGCTCGCACCTTTACGCACATACTTATGTAGGCTGCAAATATCTAATCTGATCACTTTTAGGGTTAGTATTTTATGTTCTAAAAAATTTGAAAGAGATGATAAAAATTGGCCCATGCAGGTCTCGAACCTGCGACCTTCGCGTTATTAGCACGACCCTCTAACCAACTGAGCTAATAGGCCTGTGTCTTTCAAACCCTAACATTCCGGATAATATCAGCTCTCAAAGATATCGAACTCTTATCGCGCTGCACACAAATAATGAGGCGGGGGGATGAGGCCATCTTTTTTTTGTCTTTTTGGGGGGGCGGCTGTCCCACAAAATAATAGGGAATTGCTTTAGCTTTGAATGTGGAGTATGCTGTATGCATGGAGCAACACAAGTGATAATATCGACTATGACTACTCACCCGTCTCATTATCCCTATACTCTTAGGCTTGGCTGACGCAGGCCTGCTTGGCTGCAGTTACAGAGCCTCCATAACACAGCCCCATCTCTCTCTCTCCCTCTCTGTATTATGAGCTGGCGCATTGCATGCAGTGTTATATATATGTTATTAACTCCCAAAACCAGGGAAGCAAGTGAACTCACGAAAGCTAGGAATTGAGCTTCGGGAAGTGAGTGAATTAAGGTTGAAACAAGTCCATTGGTTGATGTACGTACAAGTTTCAGTCACGCTTAATTCAATAAGGAGCGGATAATACTCCTAGCTGGTAATAATTAATATAGTTTCTATCTACAAATTTCGCGAATACCAAACCAACCCCCCTTGTAACAAAAACCTCTCTTACATCGTGTACGAGAACTAGAAGCATTTCGTTACGTTTACTTACACCAAGTGCTTTAGTGTCTAGATCACATGGATGTTGCTTGGCATTAATATTTAATGCTTGTTTTGTTGAATATTTTTAAAAATATTTCAACCCAATATATAGAATGTTGTTGAAATTTTTTTATGTAGTGTTTTGGAATTGATTTCTTTGTCTATACATGTGTTTGTAGAGGTAAGATCGTTCAGATCCGAATCTTTTCAAATCCTATAAAGGTATGACCTATACTATGAGTTATTGTTATTAATCTCTCTGCCCTATAATTATAATGTAACCTACACTATCCTGTAATAAAAGTAACTTTTTAGTTGAGATATGTTGCTTATTAAATTGCGTTCTATATGTTTTATGTAACTTACACACCTTGTAAATTCAAAAAATGAACAATAGTGAAAAGAAATGTTAAAATCGAAACTTTTTATATGCTCTCTCCCTCGCCCTAACACGCATACACAAACGTATCTTAAAATAAAGACCAAACTATAGAGAATATGGGCAAATTAGAGTTGAAAGTGACTATTAAGGATTAAAATTTCAAAAGAGACTTTAATAGAGTAAATATGTATATCTTAGATTGATGGGATATATATTATATGTGCTAATGTATAATGGGTTAGAATATCAAAATCCTCTTTTGTTAATAAAATTTTTTCACAATTTTGTTAGAATATCAAAAAGAAGGATGAAAATTTCACCATTTTAAAAACTTAAACACCCCCCCCC
Source organism: Selenicereus undatus (assembly GCA_017589665.1). Taxonomy (NCBI): domain Eukaryota; kingdom Viridiplantae; phylum Streptophyta; class Magnoliopsida; order Caryophyllales; family Cactaceae; genus Selenicereus; species Selenicereus undatus. Next base: position 4,953,541 of record JACYFF010031959.1, read on the forward strand.
CTCCCTCCATCCTTTTCCTTTGAGGTGGGTAATGCCTGGTTTTCACGTTGAGTAGCAGACCAGGATTTTTAAGGTAAATTGTAAAAACCACAAATAAAACAAAATGCAAGACAGTGGAAAATTTGTCGCGAATAATTAAATTCAAGGGCAGTTGCATCAAAAGGCTGGACAAGTAGATTTGGGAAAAGGTACTGCTGCATTTGCTGTACAGCTGATGAGCTGTGATCCTGTGACTCAAGAGAGAAGATTTTGGATAAGGTTTCCCTTTTTCTTTTTTCTTTTAAAAAAGTTTTAAATTTTATTTTAGATTTTCGTTTACAGGAAAGAGGGTCAGTGACTGAGGGGATTATTAATCAAATCAGGCCCATGATCCTCCTTGTCCGTGTTTTACCAATCACGATTCACAAAGCAGAGCAGGGGCTTCCTCCAGTAGCTACAACACTAGTAGTACTATCACTTGGGAACTCTAACCCCTTCATTATTACATGCACTCCACCGATCACTAATTATTGTGCTTTCTTTTAAAAAATTGGTTTAATGGTAGGATCCACACCATTCATTTGATGAATGTGTTCATCAATTTTCTTTATTGAACAATGCATCATTACCTATCATCAATAATGTTCAGTTGTTTACACTTTCAAATAACACTACCCTAATTCAAACTCTATTCTTTTCGTAAGTATACCAATGATCGTCACTTTTCTCACTAATGACATTAATAATTCTATCTTTCGTTCACTCTATTTCACTCCATTCCTCTCTTTTCCAATCTGTTCCACCACTTCTCACTCGTTTATACAAGAAAAAACCACTCATTCCCACTCTGTTTCATTTTTTCCCATCTCACACTTCTAATTTACCCACGAAAAGAACAGAACCTCTGTGTTTTCCGATCACTCGTAAGAAGTCTAATACTTTCAGATGTACCTGTTTACTCTCGCATATAAATTTTATGAAATCATGTATCGTTTTTATTTATATATATGTTTGCTCAATCTTTTTTATGAGTGAACAAAAAAAATACTAAAGCTGAATATTCGATCAAACAACCAAGAAACAAAAGGAAGAATTTATTAGTCACAGTAAGTTCTTTAATAAATCGGCTCGATTAGCCAAACAAAAAAATACTAAGTCCAGCCCCAATCGCAATTTGAAGTTTCTAAATAGTCGACCAAGCAAGAAAACATCAATTTTTGTCAACTTTGTGAACTTCAAAAACCTGCCTATATTGCATTATTTTTCATCTCGAAAAGCCAGCCAATGGACATTGGTCAATTCAATTAGTCCCTTCTTTTACAGCTACCCTTGTATTTCAGGATCCAACTTAAAGTTAATATTTAATTAATTTTTTGGGTTAATGTGCGACAAACAACTCAAACAAGGGCAGAAAAAAGAACTAGAAGAAGAAAGAAAAGAAAAGAAAAGAAAAGAAAAGAAAAGAAAGGAAAAGAAAGATTTGTAATTATCATATTGGTCTTCCAAGTTCATCTTGAATTTGGTCGTGACCAGTTTTATTTTGACAGGTAAGCATTTGAAGCGCAGGAGTTTATAGGATTGCATATATAGATAATTCAAGAATTTGATGGGGAGATTAAAACTGGTTAGCAAGAATATAAAAAAAAATGGATATTTATTGCATAAGAGGTGTAGACAAATTTTTGAAAGATTAGACACTATAAATAAGGTACCTATGTATTGGTTGGAAATCATCCCTATGTGTGAGAAGGGAATCCTCTCTTGAGCCGATGTGGTCTCGACTCTCGAGTGTAGGTGTCATCCTCTTAACTAAATGTCGGGCCTAGAATGATGGTGTGATGTTGGATGTTTGTCGGATATATCCTGAATACCCCTAACTTTGAATAGAAAGAGCGTGTTGTGAGGGAAAATATATTTGTAAGTGTGAAGAATGACTTAAACATCAGCTATAAAAAGACTAGAGTGTACATAGTGCATGTACCAGCTATTGTTAGATCTTTAGTTTTTTCTGCAATATGAATGAGTTTTTCACGTAATAATTCTTTTTATTTTTTGGTGGTATGTTTGTATTTGACAATATTTTATTTGATGCTTTTATTCTTAATGCGTAGCATTAGAGCAACGTTTAATCCGAGCACAAAGGAGGCAAAATCTCTGTTGCAACCACTCTTTGTGAATTTATCTGGGTTTCCTTCTACTTTTTCCCCCTGCTCTGCTGACAAGCTGGCTGAGCCTAAAGTCTAAACAACTGTTGTGTGGTGTTTATTGAGGGTACTGTTTCCAGGTAAAGAAATCAGACTAAAAACTGAGATTCTCCATCAAATCCCTTGTCTTTTTCTGGGTTTTTTCATCCAAAAATTTCACTTCCCCAAACCAAATCAAATACTTTTTTTCTTGGTTTTTGGGGTGGGTTTTTGCCCTTTAAAATCTGTCTGTATCCTCCATATGTACCCTGCATTTGTTCTGAGGAACTCTCCATCCACATTTATCTCTGATGAGTTATTGCAGGATTATATATATGATGTATCTGCCAGCTTCTCAGAGAAAGAGAAGCCTTGAAATCCGTGATCAAATTTGGAGTTATTTGTTTAATTACAAAGCCACAGATTTCATCAGAAAGTTAGCAAAGCAGATTTCAGAGGGTCTCCCCCCTCTCATTTGCATTTACCTATCATTCCAGTAACAGAGTACTCTCCAGCTCAAATCCCCATTTCATTTGTTAAACAACTCTTTGTAAAAGCGAGATTGGTATTTATTAGTTTCGACTGTAAGGAGTTAAAAATGTAATAATTTGTATCTTAAAATTAACGCCTATATATTCAATTATATATATTTTTCATATTATACTGGATTTAACATCATTTATTTATATTGTGCTAGATGTAATTCACAAATTTTCAGTGCACAAAAGGCCTCTTATACATATCGAATAGATAAAGCCTAATCCTTTTCTCTTGGGACAACTACAAATTAAATGATTTATTGTGTTAAACTATTTTATTATTGAATTGAAGTTAACAGTCGTGAATTTATAAGAGAGGATGGGAGAATACACAATCTCCTTCATAAGTCCACTAATTAGAACATCCCGCATCCCTATTACTCTGACAGCCCGGGAAAAATATATATCTTACGAAAAAGAAACCCTCGTATATTAATATTTTTATACTAGCTATGTCGCAAATTAAATAGATTTTTTAAAGGTTTGAGCAAAATAATATTACTTACCAATTTTGATTCAGAAATATTTGTTACGGGACTAAACATTTGTTATGAGAACATTTATGTACTACACTTGATCTTTGCCAAAAAAACCTTGAAAGAAAGACACTTTCTAATAATTACAATGCTAGTTATATCTTAAGTACATTCTAATAACAGTTGACAATAAGGTGCATTTGGGGGGGGGGGGGAGTATTTATCATAGACTTTTTAAATTCAATTCGTACCATTTATTTTATTGTATAGAATAATGCAAACTCTTAAAGACAAAATAATTGATAGGAAAGTATAATAACAATAACTTGGCATGTATTTGTATAAAATGCAACTTGAAAAAAATTAAAATGTATGAAATATATCCTTAAAATAACCCAATACATGATAGTTTTTAAGAAAAATGCATGAGGGCCTCACATTTATAGGGTGGATTGTGAGAGTTCTCGTGAAAAACAATGCTTTTGCACAAAAATGCAGTACAATCTTTCATGCCTCATGTAATGTATCATAAGTGCCCATAGCTTTGCAAGCACAAAAGGCCAAAGGTAGATTCCTGGTTTTATTCTCTCTTTAGGCCCCTCAACCCCCCTTAGCTTCTTCCCAAACACCAAACTAATAAATAGAAAGGGGAAAAAAAAGCAACAAGTCCTTTTTTTTTTTTTTTTCATCTTTGTTTTGGGTTCTTCAAATTTCAAAAAACCCATCTTTTTCTTCTACAAAAAAAAAAACAAACAAACCCATCCTTTTCTTCCTATTTAAAGCTAGAGGTTGTGGGCATCCTTTGCTCCCATTTGACTTCCTTTCTCAGCTTCTTTTTCCTTCCAATCTCTTCTCTTTCTCTTGCAAACCCATTTTCATTTATACATCTTAGTTACCCCCATTTATCAACAGCTCTGAAACCCAGAAAAAATTATGGCTGGTAGATATGGGAGGAGATGCATGAAAAAAGATGAAGACTTTGCTGAAGGAGAGGTGTGGGGTGTGATGGCGGAGGAGAGAGAAAACTCAAGCCCAAGACTCAGAAACTCCATCAAAAAGATCCCCAGATCATCATCTTCCTCCATTGAAGCTCCAACTCAGAACAAGCAGCAGTTTTCAGCCCCTTTTGACATCCCTGATTGGTCAAAGATATATGGTAAGAGTACTCCCAAGAACAAGAGTCATAATTACAACTTTGCCACTCGTTCATCTTCATCATCATCATCATGGGCTCATCATCATAATCACGATGGTGATGATGGCAATGTACACGATGATGATGACGATGATGAGGAAGATGGGATGGTCCCACCACATGAGTACCTAGCTAGGAAGCTAGCAAGAAGCCAGATCTCATCTTTCTCAGTGTATGAAGGGATTGGGAGAACTCTCAAGGGAAGAGACCTTAGCAAAGTGAGAAATGCCATTCTAACAAAGACTGGTTTTCTCGAGTCGTGATCACCATGCACGCATGCCATGATACATCATCATCATCATCATCATCTGTCATGGATGGATATCTCCAAGGTTGTCATTATCAATTTTTTTGGTATTATAATTAATGGGCCTACATATATATATATGAAGTCATTATGGACATCATATTCATCATGGGTTGTCTTTTCTTTTGCTAGATGAGGTCCCATGGATGTCTTTTTCATCTTTTGTTTACTAGCTAGATTAGCTGGCTTAATTTAAGGGTTTCTAAATATAATGTAATGGCATGGGATGGTTTGGCAGAGAGGAATTGGGTTTAGGAGGGGCTTTTCTTTTCTATTTTTGTCTACTTGGTGACTACTAATCAGAGTGTTGCCTAGTTTTTGGATTAGTTTTGGCAGCCCTCTGAAATTTTGTTAGAAGAAAGTTGATTGTTACATGTTTATAATGTAATTACTTAATGTTATATTACTCTACTATTTTTGTCATTTATTGTTTGCTTTCGGATTAGAAATTTCTATAACTATTATTTTATCCATTCAAATTCACTGAGAGATTTCATTCGATTAAAAAAATGCAGACTCAACAGTTTGACCAAAAAGAGGTGAAAATAGATTTACATGTATTTCTCCTTTACAAGGCATGGATAGTAGAGAAGTAAATAATAGCTGTACCGCCTGTACGTGTACCTTGTTACTTAATAATGCTCGGCCAAATGTACATAAGTTTTATGAACGCTGTACTTTTTGGATAAGGTTTATCAACATGGTGTAAGCAAATGGCACCATCAATGATGTTTGGGAAACGAAAATATTAGCCTAAGTTATACCACCTAAGGTGGATATTTTTTTGTTTTGTACAATTGGATAGCCAATAGCCATCCTTCGATAAAGATGTCTATTGAGATCTCATCGAAGGAACCAACGAATCTCATTATTTTTTAGTGTAAATTCTAAGTTATAGTAAAGTAAATATATCTAGTGCTAAACTTATGGACACTAAACTAAAACTTGAAATTTTACCAGAATGTTTTAGATTTAATCATTTTGATTGGTTCGTACGAATTAACGTACGTTAAAATAAGTTAATCAAATTTGAACTTTTAACAAAAATTTATTCGACTTAAAATATTTTCTCTGAAGTTGTTCTTTCCAATGTAAACTTCTTAGATCAAAATAAACCAAAAAAGCTAAATCAATATGAGTCGAAAATAATTTAAGGGAAACAAAGACAACTAACATGTACATTTACCCCCACCAGCAACAGTAATAACAATTCTCAGTGCAGGTCATAGTTACGTGAATGTTTGAAAGATTTATATATAAATAACTTTACCTTTATAGGTATTGCTATCCATATAGAGGTCGATTCCATTATACTCATAAAAAGATTTGAAAAAATAGTTTTAGTATTGAAAAATCTTTGATGTAAAGATAATAAAGGAAAACTTAGGCTTATTTGCCAAGTCTATTTCAAATGAAACAAATTAAAACACACAATATTTAATTACATGTGTCAAATCCATTCATATGTTATTGTCAATTTAACACGGGAACAATATTTTGACAATGGTAATATAATAGTACATTTATGTCAACCAAGGACCGTGTATCAGCATGTTGGCTTAGACATATTCAACAGAAAAAAGTTGGTTCATGCACCTGAAATTAACATGCACAAAGAACGTGAGGAAAAAACACACAAGGTAACGTGTAACGAGCTCTCACCTCAATCAATATGAACTGAAGTTGTGTGTGTTAGAATGCATTGAAGCATGCAATCTGCATGATACGTGTTTCAAAGCCTAAGTTTGATTATGCGCTCACGGCATTTGCATTGGTGGAATGGTGGGTGCCATTTAATTTTCCTTCTGTCACAACTTACAACTCATTAAAATGTGCCTTGTGCGACCACCAACGTGATCCTGTAGGTGAAATGTCTATTTTTATAATCTATGAAAAAAAATTCTCTTGCCTACGGCTGGGAGATGTGATGTGATGGTCTATTTTTGGCTAATTGTTTGAGTCACCACCTTATCTATACAAGATAATGGATAAGAGAAATTAATATCATTAGGGATTTTATTTGGTTGGAAAAAAAATAGTTAATTTCTTACCATTGAAGAGGACAATTTATAGGGAGACTGCAATCTTATACTTTGGTATAATTCAAACAATGAGATTCTAGGTTGTTCAATAATTTATCGCTCGTGGGAAAATAATTTTGCAACCAATGGTTAAAAATTTGCTAAAAAGACTCTCAATCACTTATGGTCTGTTCTTTTCGTGGGTCAATTCTAAAATACCAACCTCAATTTATTTCAACTCACTTTAACCTATTTCAACTCACTTCAACCTACTTCAACTATTTTAACCAAACTCAATTTGTCACGTAAAAAAAATTCAACCCACTTCTATTTATTTCAACCCACTTGAACCTACTTCAATCCTTCTCAACCTACTTCAACCTACTTCACTCTTTTATCCACCTTAATTTACTAACGAAAAGAACAAACCTTTAATGAGTAGATTTTCAGATTACAGTTCTATCGCCAATTATCCTAATAGATTTGAGGTTAACAAGCTAATATTGACTGTTCTAAGGAGCGAGTAAAGGAGAACAAAAATCGGAACTTGTGGTCAACTTCATAGGCTCTTATTCATCCTAATTTGTACCGAGGTATGATAGGCGTGCTTAATATCAATCCCTCTCTAATTAAGGCGATCATACATATTATTCAAAACTTCGCATGAAGTTTTCAAACTTATCACATGCAATAATAACAACACCACCTTTTAGTGTGAGTCCTGCTTTTGTGAGGTCTGAAAAGATCAAACTGTAGGCAACCTTATCTCTACGGGTATTCCTACTTGTAGAGAGGTTGTTTCCAAGAGACCCACAGAAAAGGATTTTGAAAATATTTTAAAGAAGTAAGACTTTGTGAAAACATTTAATGAAAAAATTAAAGATACACTGTAACATAAGAACAGTAAATCAGAGGAAGATAATATACCTTAATAACCAGAGGAGCAACATGTGTCTCTTCCCCAAAGAAAGTACAACCTGCAAACAAACACGAAATACGACAAGACCACCACTAGCACGCTGCCCCTGTACCCAAAAGCCAACTACTGGGACGACTCACTGCGATCTAAAATCTTAATCCTATCCCGCCACAACTTCCTATCTTGAGCCAGGTCTTCCGTCAAATCGACAACTTTCAAGTTTTCTCTTATGACCTCATCCAAACTCTTCTTTGGTCGGCCCCTTCCTCTTTTGCCTCCGGGGATGTCGATCATCTCACATCTCCTCACTGGAACGTCCACACTCCTCCTTTTCATATGGCCAAACCATCGGAGTCTTGATTCTCTCATCTTATCTTTGATGGGAGCTACTTTAACTAAATCCCTGGTTACTCCATTCCTAATTCTATCTATTCTCGAATAACCACACATCCACCTAATCTCATCATCTCTGCTACCATCAACCTTTGAACTTGCGTCTTTTTTGGAAGTCAATACTCCGATCCATAAAGAACAGCTGGTTAACTACCATATGGTAGACTCTGCCTTTTAATCCAAGGGGCACCCTCTTATCACACAGCATGCCTGAGGTATACTTCCATTTTTGCCAATCCGCCTTAATTAACTGGTTAATATCTTCGTCAATATCCCCATTCCCTTGAATGATCGCACCTATGTACTTGAACTTGTCGACCTTAGGTATCGACCTCCCATCTAGGGTGACTCCCCCCCCCCCTCCCGCATCCACCCTTCTACTAAAACAACAATGCAGGTATTCTGTTTTCGATCTATTTATTCTAAAACCATTAGATTTCAGAATGTGCCTGCATCGCTCAACTTGACATTAACTCGCTGTTTGGTTTCAAAATTATCACATGGGCATCCATAAAACTTTTTAGGTTTGTCGATGCTTTATAACAAAGGCAACAACGCTAAAGTCACTAAGGTCAAGTTGTTACACTAAAATATATGCCTAAATTAAAAATCTATAGATTTTTAAATTTTTTTGGAAGTAGGTTTCACTCAAACGGTTTGATTCCTAACTATTAAAGTTGGACCTAAAAACCATTTGAGACAGTACTTTTAAAATATAAAACTAATTAATCATAGATTTGTTAAATTATATATTAATTGAATTTTTAAGTAAAACCAAACACATAAAAGCTAGGAACTAATGATGCCAAGAGATTAATATTTTAATGGACTAAGTAAGTAGTTGATTGAGGATGTGAAATGAGTAAGCAAAAGATATATAGAAATAAATTTAAGATAGAAAAAAAAATGGGTGGAAGAAAATAGAAAAAATATTAGAAAGGCTGACATAATCAAATAAATATAAAAGCTATTAGCTACTAATGTTGAGATATTTTTCAAGTAAGCAAGTGCTCAGCTCGATTTGAAAAAAAAAAAAAAACCCAAAGCTGAAAAAAAAATCTATATGTATTTTAACCAGATCAAATTATTTGGACTCGAGTTAGGCCCAAATTTGATGGCCTTCAGGCTCTCAAACTGATCAAACTCCAAATCAGTTAAACTATCGACATTAGATTTTTTTTTTTTTAAGGTATTGAATAATATTATTGGAACTGTAGATTGGGCCTCAGTGGGCTTATTGCTTCCTCTTTCTTGTGGCTCCAACCGGACTGAATATTGATGAAAGGCTAGTAAAAACTTTTTGGGGGGGGTGGGGGGGTTAGAAGCCAGTGAAAACATTGAATTACCAAAACATTAATTTTGAAACCAAAAAAAAAAGGTAACAATGAAACAGTTAACAACAAATCATTTCTCTTCACACATTGTGCTCAGGCTGAAGAACCAAAAAAATAAAAATAGAGAATTATAGAGAATTTTAAGTAAGATGGTCTTATCTATAAATTTGTATATGTTTTAGATTTTAAATAAATAGATAATTTTTACTCAATATTAATATATTGTTTTCTTATAAGATATTAATGTTATTTTCATAATCAACATCTCTATGGGTAGGATATTAAAATGCCTGTAGGGGGTAAGGTTACTTACATTTAGATATTTTCAAATCTTATAAAAGCGAAACCCACATTAAAAGATATTGTTAATTTATTATTGTTGTATATTTTAAAACTATATAAGGTATAATATATAAAGGGTATGGCAACATTTAAAAGAAAATGATATGATACGCCAATCTTGATAGATAGGCTGGAAATGCAAATGTTCGGTAACGGTGACGATACACGTTCAAATACACCAGAACCAAATAATTTAATATTATATATATGCCAAAAAAGGGAGAAAAAAACCAACAGTACTATAAAATTTCTGTCAAATACACACACAAATGACACAATCACATCGACAATCCATGCATCGCAAATCGGAAGATTTAGCAGTGAATTTAGACTTGGATCCGATCAAGCAAAACTGTCTATTCACTAATCACTACTATTACCACACAATTGTCACTCTCTGTATGTGAGCTCACTGGGAGTGGGAGAGTGGGAGAGAAACCCAGAACAAAAATGTCGCTCAGAAGTAGGGTCGCAATGGGAGGTTATGATGCTCAATCAAGAAACTCCCTGCCCCAGAAATTGGTAATTTTGCTCTGCATTGGGAGCTTTTTTACTGGAATGTTCTTCACAAACAGGTAATTTTTCTGTTTCTGGGTACTTGGGTTTCTGTTATTTAGCTTACAAATTTTTCGTCTTTCTTCGTTGTTTGTGGAACTTAAACTGCTTTTCTCTGCAATTGATTAAGTGGATATGCTTTAAGTTATGGGAGTTTTGGTGCAGTGTTTGGGATCTGGAGTTAGTTTTGATGTTAGGGTTTGTGCCAAATTGGTTAGTTGCAATGTGTTGGTAGAACTTGCAACCGTTTAATTGTTTGATGCATAAAAGGGGGGGGGGTTGTTTTTGTCCAAGAGTAAGATGGAATTCTTGCTTCAAATAATATAAGGAAGAAAGAAGTAATGCATTCATCTGGAAATAGTAGTTGTAATTGTGACTGATACCTCAAATGGGAAATAAAAGATGAAAATAGATGAATCACTATGAAAGCTTACTTTTGGATTTGTACGAATTTTTAATTCGAAGATTGAAACCTAGGGTCAACTAATTCTCCCTCCATCTCTGATCAAAGAAACTGGCCATGGAGTCGTCCGAGAAGGACCAAAGATGGTGGTAGGTAGAGCCATCACTATGAGAATATGTGTCAATGAGGAAAGACTGTAGTCTGGAGGCTGAAAATGCTTTCTTGTATTGCCCACTCTGTTGACTGTCTGATTTATGTCCAATCATCAACGACAACTGTCTTCATTGATGCACCTTGTGCATAACTGTGAAGAAAAGTCCAGCTATGTCAGTAACTGTGGCAGTTTAGAGCTGAGTCGGTTGCTAGGTGATAGGAATCGCTGCTGCTGTGGGCTTACCAATGTTATACTTACAGGAACTCTTCATTTCACTAAAAGTATCTTTGTCTATCTGTTTCCTCACTCCAGCATGGGTATGGACACTTTGACACTTGATTTTGTGTAAAAAACATGCAAAACTTCCAGATAGGCAAAAGCATCAAACTTTTTTGCCAATGGTCGAGTTTGACACTGGGACACATATGCATCTTGGGCCTTTTATCAATGTTTTCTATGAGATTGCGCAAAGGAGTTGCAATGACATTTGTGTTCTCATTCATTATTTTCAAGTTGGATGGCAACTATCAGGCTAATGACCATCTAAATATCAATCTTCTGAAAGCATACTAGGTGAAACTGTAGATAATGGAGATTATGGGATTTAAGTTTATTTGATGAGAGGGCCAGTAACTGCAAGCTGTTCTTCTGTGGATCACTTATTGGATGATTTTGACTAATGGCCTTGTGCAACGTGAAATGAAATTACTGTCTCAGTGGAAAGAGACTTGCAAAAGTATGGGCTAATCTAACGGCAGAGCATGAGAGGTCCGAAGATCATACCCAAAACAAATCAATGTTGCCCAGCTGGTTCTTCGACTTTAATTTGTTGGGTTACTAAGACAGATAGTTGTATGTTTGTTGCAAATTTTTGTACTTAGGGCCTCGCTGTTGTCAATTTCTGTAGTGAGTGCAAAACTGCCTTTCTCCAACTCAGCATCTTAGGATATGCTTGGAGCACCAGAGATGCAGCGGGAAGTCCTATTGAGTTGGCATTAATGATATGGATGCTATTGGAATTGGTGAAAAAGTTGCGTAAGTCAGTGAACATCCATGATTTGAAATGCAAATATGATGAAGAGTTCCAGCCAGCGCGCTGGGCTAAATGTTGATGTTATCAGCTCTCTTAATGGAGCTTCTGCTTTTTCTCATTGACAATGTGCACTTTGGTGCATAATATGGGCCACAAAGTAATGACATCAAAAGCAGAGGAAAGGATTTGGGGGGTCAAGTTGCTTATGCAAAGTAAAAGAAAGGGGTCTACATGTACAACTCAACGGTCTTGAGCTTGCTTCTGCCAACAGATGTCCGCTGCTTCAATGTGCCTTTTACATTGAACATCGCATCCTTACTCTTCCAGCTCCCATGACCAACTGAGCATCACTATGACAACTAGACAAGTAAATTACGGACAGGATTCAAAAGTTGCATGATGCACCTTTTGCATTCACAACCTTTCCCAGTGTCACTGGCTGTTATCTTTGTGTCTGCCAACTGCTAGTTTCAGCTCTCAGAACTTGCTTTTTGGGTTTATTGGCACTTTTAAGAAAACAACCTTCAGTATGAATGTTACACTAGCATCATCATCTAGATTAACAGTGCAGTCGACGCCACCGCCATTGGTATTTGGACTACTTTTACAACAAACTATCCAGCTTCAGAAGGTCAGAACTACGACAACAATAATGCTTTAAAACGATTGCTTGAGGCTCATGAGTAGGATAAGATCTGGGTGTGGTGGCTACGGAGCATCTCGCCCCTACAATTTCAAACAGGCATTTTCTCCTAAACTACATTGGACGTAAGCAGAATGGAAACACTAAATCTAGGGAACAATATTAGTATGGTCCTGTTTAAAAAACTAGTGGAAAATATATCTACAATTAAGAGCTATAATAGTTACACTTTTAAGAGTTGTTCTCCATGTTGCGATTACATTCTTTCTTGCTGTCCTTTGTTCTTTGTCAAGGTGCCTCTTTTAAGTTCAGATTGAGGTCAGCTCAAGAGATATATGCTGTGTAATAACTAATAAGTAATAACGTCACTTTTATTCCAGGATGTGGATGGTGCCTGAAAGAACAGATGTGGCAAGTAAAGTTGGAAGCAGAGGTGGAAGAATAATGATGGATAATGACCAAAAAGAGGTGTTTATCTTTGTCCTCTTATAATGCTGTCTTCAAACCACAATTTTGATAAATGGATAATTCTTGAATGTCCAGATTGCCATGTGGATGTAATTCCATATGATTCCACCGGTGATGCTAGATAACATAAATAGTCCTACTTGTAGTGGTGGATTTCATGAACTGTAGTGCAATATGGACCTTCTGGACCACCACCCCTCCAAAACAAAAGAAAAAGAAAAAATGGAGAAGGAAAAAAAAAAAAAAAGAATCTGCGCCTTTGCATTTGTTTGTTTGAGTAGTTGACTCTTTCTAATGTGGATAGGGGCTAGTCTAGTAAACTAGATAAAAAAAATTTAGCTTATCAGCATGATGCTATTAATTTTGTCATGATTTTTGTGAAGTATGAACTATGAAGGCTATTTTCGATTAGCTGAGCTAGTGCAATTCAGTGAAATATAAATACTCAAGATGTCGACAAAGTAGCTAAGACATTCAAATTCTGAACCTAATTTTCGTCTGATGTATACTTCTCATATCATGGGCTCACCCCTGAGAATTCGCTTCCAAGAATATGATGTTATTCACAGTTCCCATTTGTTAAATTGAAGTGGCTTGTAAGTACTGATTCTTTCTCTAGGTAATTAGAATGTTCCTGCTAGTACTTGAGCTTAAATTTTTCTGATTGGTTATGTCTCATGTCTCAGTAAAACAAATTTATATTTGCTTATACTGTGAAGGTCACTCAACATGAATCTAATCATATTCCTGGAGTATTCTCTGCAGAAGAGTATGCTATGAAGTAAGCTCTCCTCATGATTGAGAAGATGTCCTCCTTGAAAAAGAGAGGTTATTTTTAGCCTCGTCCTTGATGGTCTTCAATGGCTTAATTTGAATCTGTTGGGTATGATGGTCTCACTTAGGACACTGAAAAAAACAATTTCAAAACTGGAGGTGGAATTAGCTACTGCCAGAGCTGCACAAGAGACAATACTGAATGGATCTCCCATATCAGGAAGCATAAGGATGGCAGAAATAACTACTAAAAGAAAATATTTAGTGGTCATAGGGATCAATACCGCTTTCAATAGCCGTAAGCGAAGAGATTCAGTTCGTGCAACTTGGATGCCACAAGGTATACTTAGTAATCTCGTGGCAATTTTGTACTATTTTTGATGTCTCTGTCCCTACGTAAATGAAAATTTTGGTATGTGCGCTGTTGTGGTAAAATAACAGGTGATGAAAGAAAGAAGCTAGAAGAAGAAAAAGGCATTGTTATTCGATTTGTTATTGGCCACAGGTGTGTTCTTTTAATGAAGCTGTGATGGCAAAAAGTTTTAATCTTCTGCTTTATCGTCTATTAAGTCATGTGTTTCCTTTTTATTCAGTATGAATGGAGTCCCACATGTGGATTTGAGCCGTTTGTCTCTGGTATCAATCGTCCAGACTTTGCCAGCTGAGTTAGCTAACACACACGAATGCATGTGCTTCCTAATGAGTTTTAGGGCCTGTTTGGTTGGAGGAAAAGGAATGGAACTTGATACCTTTACGTATCAAGTTCTCATACCCATTGTTTGGTTGAGTCTCCAAGTGTATGGGACTTGATACCCAAGGGTTTCAAGTTTCCCCCATTCTAGTGGGACTTGATTCCCCCCATTTTGGGAGGGTTTCAAGTCCCATTCTCCATTTTAATTAAAAATAATAATTATTTATTTATTTATTTATTTGTAAAGTGTCATGTGAGATTTAATTTTTCTTGCACCAAAAAGTTTACTATATAACTTTTTTTGTAAATTATAATACTTTAGAATTTTTTTATTTTTGAATATTTGTACTTTTGCAATTTTGTAATTTTGTAATTTTTATTTAATTTTCATTTTGTATTTTATTTTTTTATTTCTTTATTTTTTGTACTTAATTTTTTATCTTAATTTTTTAATTTTTTAATTTTTTAAATTTTTAATTTGTTAGTTTTTTAATTTTTAATTTTTTGTATTTTGTATTTTTTAATGTTTATTTTATTTTTTTATTTTTACATTTAATTTCTAAATTATTTATTTATTTGTTTTTTTTTCTTTTTATCTTTTGTATTTAATTTTTTATTTTTTATTTTTTTTGTTTAATTTTTTATTTTTTGTATTTAATTTTTTAAATTTTTTATTTTTATTCCAAAAAACCTACAGAAAATTCAAAGAAATAAAAAAAAAATAAAAAAAATAAAAAGTAAATAAATAATTAAAAATAATAAATAAATAAACAAATAAATAGTAAAAACAAATAAAAATAAATAAATAAATAAATAACAAAAAATTAGAAAATCTAAATTAAATAAAAATAAATAAATAAATAAATGATTAATAAATAATAAATAATAAATAATAAATAATAAATAATGAAAAATACATAATAAATAAAAATAAATAAAAAATAAATAAAATATAAAAAATAAAAATTAAACAAAAAATAAATACAAAAATAAAAAATAAAAAATAAAAAAGTAAAAAATAAAAAATAAAAAATTTAGCCACGAAAAGAAGAGAGCCTAATAATAGGTTTTTTAGATTAAAAATATTAATATTAATATAAAAAGGTAAAAAATAAAAAATTTGATTCCATTCCTTTATTAAACCAAACACATGATTTCAAAGAATCAAATTCCATTCCATTCCTTCTAGATTTCAAATCCCATTCCATTCCATTCCACTCCAAGTGAACCAAACAGGCGCTTATTTGTCAATAAGATTATTTAGCACTATTTCAAAAACAGGTTGATGTAGGACGCTCTGAGAGCAATTCCCACACTTAGAAAATAACACAAGAATTTATGAAAACTTAATAATTCAATTCATTCAAGTCTGTCTTTCCCCAAGCACGGGGTGGGTTTATATAGGAAACAATACAACTGAAAAAGAATATAAAATAAATCTAAAGATTACGATAAGATTTGATAACTAAGAATAATATAGGAAAATAAAAGATTTTATCCTAAAGGAGGATTCCTAGATTACGGAATCTCCTATTCTTCCTAGAATACACATTGCCATAGAATTCCTTAGGAGATATGACATCACAGGTAGGGTTGAGCACTTGCAAGGAAACAATGATGGGTGGTCAGGTTACCAATTTTCCTTAGTTTTGGGAGTGAATCCACAATAGTAGTGATCCTAGAATATGGACGGTTCCTAGAGAAAGGTCTGTCACAGTTTTGTTTGGCATGACTTTCTTTTCCTTGCCTATGATGATTTCTTACATCTCTATTTGGGGCCCCGGGGGGTCCACAATGGTCAGGCAGGTAAGTTAGGAAACAATGAATTGAAATCCAACTCTAATTTCATATCTTGAAGCTTTCCAGTAGTGAGAGGGTCAGATGTAGTGGACTCATCGCTGAGTTATAGGGAGGCTGGTTATTTTGGCTCCTAGATTAGAAACCTTTTTACTCCATGCACTTCCATGGAAAAGAAGTTGAGGATAATTTCATGTAGCATTTTGCTTTAGTCCTTTGCAATCCAATCCAAAAAAAGAATTGCCACAAAGTGACTTTTTGAGGTGTTTAAGTGGACAATTCCAAAACCATGATTTTGCTTTTACAAACGATTATTTGCCTTGATATTGTTTTCTGTTTGTTTTTTTTAAATTTTTCTGAGAATGATAGAAGATGTACTAGTGATTCTCTCAGACTAAGAAGCGTGGGAATCTATAACTGTATATAGCATCCCTTTTCCTCAGTTCAACTGCTGGTGGAATTCTCGACAGAGCTATTGAAGCAGAGGAGAAAAAACACGGAGACTTCTTGAGACTGGTGTGCTCTGTTTCCCTTTCTAATCTTAATTTTTCATGAGAAAAAATTAATCTTAATAAGCTTCTAAGCTTTCCTGTCTGTATTCATGAGCAGGAACATGTAGAGGGCTACACGGAACTCTCAGCAAAAACAAAGCAATACTTTGCCACAGCTGTTGGTTTGTGGGATGCTGACTTTTATGTGAAGGTTGATGATGATGTTCATGTAAATATAGGTAAGGTGGCCTTTTTATTTCCTTCTCTATATTCTATTCCTACCTTACTATGTAAGCGGTGCCTTCATCAGTATGTTTGAGATTTTTTTATTCCAGAGAAAATATGTATACTGAAATCTAATAGTATAAAATGATAACTGGTAGCCCCCCCCCCCCCAAAAAAAAACAAAATTAAAAGAGGAAAATATAACTTCTTCTGTTAGGCTTGAAAAGTAGTCCGAATCCACACCCCAGATTCTCAGTTGAGGGCGCCCAGCCTTCTACCCCTCTGAATTGCATAGTGGATGTATACGCAGGACCCTAGATTAAAAATACCAGCTGCCTTCTAGTTCAAAGAAAAAGTAGAGGAGAGTTTAGTGAGGAATTTTGCTTCAGCTCACTATAATCCAATTTGAAAAACTTGCTCCAAAGTGAACTTTTCAGCTATTCGAAAAGTGGGCAAATTTAGCTTAAGAATTGGTGTCAAATCATTGGTTGCTGGGTGTACTTGGCCAGGACATGCTGGTGTGTTTAGCTTCTCCTTACTTATCGCAGTTGTACTATTTCATTGAAGATCCTGCTAGTCCTGTGGGGCTATTGTTAGATTTGTGTTATTGATATCTAACTCTTGTGGCCATTAGAGTTAGTACCCTTGTGTGAATACTCAAATCCAATCGTTGAAGTCCCGCTAAGTGGGGTTTTTTTTTTCGTTTTTTTTTTCTTTTTCTTTTTTTGGGGGGGGGGGGGGGGGCGCCCCGGAATGCCAGAGGCTGTTCCCATTGGGCCCTTGATTAGAAACCTTTTCACTGCATGTTACTTCACAAACCAAGAAGTAGAGGATTTGTTGTTGTTCTTGCTAGAATCTAGTATCATCCTAGCTGAAGAAAGTGTCAAAAACGAATTTTTCACCTATATGGAAAGTGGACATGCCTGTGAAAACTATCTGTAAATTCTTGTGAATATAGATAACCAGTGTGTGTAATATCTTACTGTTCATCTTGGAAATAGCCTATATACTTGACTAGACTGAGGGTAACACTGTAGACGACTTGATTACCTTAGATTGTGTGCTGGGCATATTCACATCCTTTTTTAAAAGAAAAAATAACACCGAAATATAAAAATAAAACAGTTATTTGAGCATCTTTTTCTTGGGTTTCTGATAAAGCCTAAATACTGTGCTAGAAGTAACAACTGTGGAAAGGGATTCTTTAAGTCCTTCAG
Organism: Selenicereus undatus; assembly: GCA_017589665.1. Classification (NCBI taxonomy): domain Eukaryota; kingdom Viridiplantae; phylum Streptophyta; class Magnoliopsida; order Caryophyllales; family Cactaceae; genus Selenicereus; species Selenicereus undatus. The sequence continues at coordinate 4,971,680 of JACYFF010031959.1, forward strand.
CTGTCATGCTGTGCAAAATAATGTGGCGCTTGGATTTCAACGATTGCATTGTTAACTTTCCAACTTTAGCAATGAGGTGCAGAGCCAGAAAAACAATTTATACTTGGGGAAGGGAGGGGGTGATTTTTGCATTGCAATTGTGCTAATTATTTTGACTTGCTGCTCTGTACTTTGTCGTGTGTTTCTTGGTGAGCATATGCAAAATGTTATCATTTATTTATGCTCGTGTTAGTGTTATCTCATTCAGTATTCAGACATATTAATTAACCTAGGTAATACCATCTCAAAAGCTAATTCATATAATGATAGTGCTAAGTTAGTCCAAAGTTATATATGCACCAGGCAACTCCTGGCGTGGGTCCCATTTTCACAGAGTTTGGGGATATGACGGAGATCCACATATAGACAACTTTACCTCTACAAGTATCTCTATCTGTAGAGAGCCCTATTCCAAAACTAGCATTATATATATACACATATATTTGGATCCATCAAGTATAAAGGTGGATAAATGCGGTTTGAATAACTTCAATTATTTTCATGAACTTTATCACCTATGACTGTTGGCACTGTTTCATATTTCATGCAGTAAGGAATATAATTATATAAATAAAAAATCAATTTTTAAAGGAAAACGAATAAAGAAGACAAACTAAAGGAGAATGCTAGAAGCACTAAAAATGAAAGGCAAAGAAGGAGAAACCCTTAAAATGAATAAAAGAAGCAAATGCCAAATTAATGCAAAGAGTACTAAAGATGAAAAGTGAAGAAAGAAAAAACTTCAAAAGAAGGAAAAGAAAAGGCAAATACAAATGATGAAATTGATTGCAACCAGGCTCCCAACATATGCAACGGAAGCCAAGCCGCACGAAGTGACTGACCAACTAAGCTACTTCCACATGCAATACACCTCTCTGCGTAGAACATTACAATGGTCAAGGCATAGCAGGGGCTGAGGCTCTGACTAGTCCCATGGCCCAGTCCTTGTTAGCAATTCATTTTATTTTATCTTTGTCAGAGTAAGCTGGACATAATCAGTGCAACTTCATATTTGCTTCATGAGCATATCCTTATTCTAAAGGCAATGTCTTGAATTATCTGAACTTTTACATTCTTTCAAGGCATCAGCCTCTCCGCTTGTAGGGATAAGGTTACCTGCATCCTCCAAGTCCTCTTCTGGCAGGATTTACATTGGTTATTGTGTATATTTCAATGCCAAGTCTTTTTTCCCCCCTTGGTATTGGTTATAATTACACAAGTTAAATATATTCCTACTAACAGGCTGATTATTGAACTTCTATCCAATTATCAATGTTGCAGCAACCCTAGGGATGACTTTAGCCCGGTACCGATTGAAGCCTAGGGTGTACATTGGTTGCATGAAGTCTGGTCCCATCCTTGCTCAAAAGTAAGATGTCTTCTTTCATTTCTCATATGGTAGGATTAAGGATGGGTTACATATGTTCCTAAAGGCTGCTTATCATGGAGCAGGGGAGTTAGATACCATGAACCCGAGCACTGGAAATTAGGTGGGGAAGGAAACAAGTACTTCAGGCATGCTACTGGACAGTTATATGCTATTTCAAGAGATTTGGCTGTCTACATAGCAATAAACCAGTAAGCTGCACCCATTTTACAAACGCATTTGCAGTTTATGTCTATCCCATTTGATGGAATATTGTAATTGTATAAATTACGTTAACAAGGAGTCAGGTTGGTGGGGGGGGGGGGGGTGGAGATGGAACGTTGACCTGACCCCAATAACTTGGGGAGTTAGAGGTGATCTGCTTTCGGACGAAGTCCGAAATAAAGCTGATTTGACCTAGTCTTGGTCTTATCACTGGAAAATAGGTTGAATGTGGATAGGGTTAATTTTGAAGTGGAATACTGGGCTCAGGTCAGGCCATTTTTATTTTGGGTCGTAACTAGAGCCTTGTTGGATTTGTCAGTAAGCTTATTAGGAAAATGCAACCAATATGGGTTAGAAAAAAATTCGGTTGAACTCAGGTTCACAAAAGAATCTGATTGCTCTTCTCTTGGTTGGTTTGGGTTTTTGGATCAAGCAACTGTATATTGGCCAGTCTTTCTAGATTTAGTCAGTTCAAAGCAGAGAGCACCCATTGTCTAGTAACTGAGACCAGATTAGACCAATGACATTTGGGCTAATGGTGGTAATGGCTATTTGCATAAAGGCTAATGACCCAATTTGAAATCCCCTGGCCACTACGTGAGTTGACCGAATTAAGTCGGTGATTCAGCGGTAACATGAGCATAAATCCGTTTTGATCTGAATCAGATTGGCCGTGTGTAACAAACCAAACCATGTAATGCGCCGAGTGCCTTCTGTGTTTTTTTTTGTTTTCTTTTTTTGGTGGGGGGAGGGGGGGACGTTAATACTTCAGGAAACACTGCAATTTTTCTGTAGCAACCCTACATTTTTGGAAGGTCAATTAGCATCCCTACATTTTTCAAAGGCCAGCTAAGACTCTATTACTGGCTTAGTTTCCATATCCATAGGTGTAGGGCAAATCTTTTGTTGAGGCAACCGATATATGGCAGTGAGCCTTTCATTGTGAAACGCTTGATCATCTTTATCATTTTCACCTTAGTCAAACCTGCAAAGACTTGTGACTTGTATAACTGTGTGCTTTCATCCACAAATACTCTTTAGTCTTCAGTATAGACCAATCATCCTTCCATATTTTTAAAAATTAAATCTATTACTTTTGATTTGCAATGCTAAACTTTTTTACCTGTCAGACATATGCTTCATAGGTATGCAAATGAAGATGTCTCATTGGGATCATGGCTAATTGGTCTGGATGTGTCACATATTGATGACAAGAGACTATGTTGTGGTACACCACCGGGTAAGACTGATGTATTAAAATTTTCCTGTATAATTTCAAATGATTAATGAGGAAAGGTGACAGATTGATAGATTCTTTTTATTAATTCGACAACTAAATATGCAACATATGATCTCATTTCAATTATCTCTATTTTCGTATGAGACTCTTGGGTATTGGACATTTTTTTAAAATGGCTAGCTTGATACTGCTATGTTGATTGTGCTAGTCTCACCTCAAGTATTTGTGTTGGGCATGTGATACTCAGACATGGGTATGCAAATTCTTCATTTTAGGCTTGAAATAGCACAATCTGTGGAAATTATTTGAGGATTATATGTCCAACATTGCACTCCAACATGGGTATGGCCAAGTTTTAGTAACATGGTAAACACGTACCGATCTTTGACCTTTTCTATGGAGTTTGAGTAACATGGGATTCTTAAAGCCCTAACATAACTCAGTGAGGATCCTGGAAAGGCAAGGTCTAAGAGGTCCAGAGTCCACTACAGGCAACCAAGCCCTATGAATGGAGCAGTGAGGCCCTTTCCAGGAACCCTGCCAAAAAGCTTTTGAAAATAGGTGTGAGAGTGTTAAAAGTTAAAAACCTTAGACAAATGTTGCAAAGAAGCTATAGGAGAAAATAAAATAAATCAACGCCGTTGGCACGCGTAATAGTCATGATAGGCACGTTAAAAGCCTAACTTCCTTGCAGCAAGAACAAAGTCACATCCTCAACTCCATTTTTGTGATGCTGAATCGTTGATTGTCTCTGCAGATTGTGAATGGAAAGCTCAGGCAGGCAACATCTGCGCGGCTTCATTCGATTGGAACTGCAGTGGAATTTGCCAGTCTGATGAAAGAATCTTTGAAGTTCACCAGCGCTGCAGTGAAGAAGAGAATGCTATATGGAATGCTTCCTTTTGAACGAGGTACAAACTCATTAAGGACAACCTGAGGATGGTGGAGTCACACATATTTGGGTACTCTGCACATTGTACATGGGATTATGTATAGAGCAAGAAAAATGATCAATCGACATGGTTAAAAACCTAAAAAAGGCGGTGCTGCTTCATTTTACAGAGGAGAATCAAACGTTCATTCTTTTATTGGCTAGAGACCGGAGCTTCTTTACCTCGTGAAATTTGTTTTCAGCAAATTAGTGTAATTTAAGGATACTGTGCTCCCTTCATCTACATAGAATTGATTGTCGAGGGGCCTACTTTTGGCCTTCTTTTGCTGTAATTGCATCTGTTATGTGAGCAAAATTTTTCAAACCCTGCATTTTTTAAGCTTGTGGAGGCCTGATGTGTTGTGTATTGATGTTGGTTCACTCTTGAGTAGCAAAGTCATTGGTTTTCCTCTAGCGTTGAATTCAAGAATCATTTCTTGAGTTTCGATAAATGGGGAGCTCAAGCAACATCATACAGTGTCACTGCTCATTTTCTTTTCTGGTGCATGAAAGGCACATAGGGTGGTTGTCACTGGTGCAGAAGAGCCACGGATATAATTTGTCAGCTGATGCAATCGGTACAATTTTCTGTTGCATTTCTTCTGTTTGAGTTTCAATTAATTAGTAAATCAAAACATTCTCCCAAAATTATGGTGGTGGTTTTTATTGCTGCTATTGTTGTAAACCATTCGAACAGTGAAGTTATATAAGCTTAATGAATCTTCTTTTTAGATGCTAAATCATTCAATGGCCAGAAATGGAAGGTGAAGCTGTAGGTTCCCCCCCCCGCCCCCCCCCCGCCGGGGGGCGAGGGATCATTTATACCAGAGCAAACTGTAGCCTGAATTACCAGATCGTTCTTGTGGGAGACGGTTTGACTAAGGTAGCGCCCAAAAGCAGAAAAATAAAGAATTCTGGCGATCAGCCCAAATGAACTGGGCCTCTGTGATTCACCCATGTGCATGTAAATTGGCTTAAATTGGTAAGTTATGTGCGAGACAGTCTAATATAATTCATATCATAAGACAAACTGTCAAACTATTTAGTTACCCCTAACTTTAAAAGTCACTTCACAATGTATTATTAGTCACCGCAAAATTTCAAAAAAGTCGTTAATGAAGGAATTCATCTCATAATAAACTTTATGTGAAACGATTTCATCCAAAATTTATAAAATCAAAAATCTCATACTGATCTCATTATGAAATTCTTCTTGCCATTTATTGGAATCAGCCAATGATGCTATTTCATTGCAGATTTTGAAAGTCCCGTAAAGGCCATTTTCAGATCTGTGTTGCTGATACATTCAGATCTCTTGTGCTTGATCTTGAGAAGTACTCTACCCATGTGAGTGTGAGTACTGCGAATAAGATTTGGTGAACGAGAATAAATGTTATGGGTAAGAGCATTATTAGATACTGTCTTCTTGCAAATGACCTTTTTATTTGTTATTAGATAGATTGTAAGCCTGTCTACAACTTGATCGACTTAAACTATGGCCCTATTTGATAAAGAGCTGTTAACTGTTAGTTGTTAGCTGTTAGCAATTTGTATTAGCTGTTTGCTTTATCTGTTTGAATTAACTGTTTATAAAAGAAGTGTTCAGTAAAATTAGCTGTTTTTTAAAAAAAAAATATTTAGTAAAACTTCATTTGTACCCTTATCTCTAAATTACTTTTTAATTAAAAATACTTCTTTCATTTACTAGTTATCTTATTTTCTTTCCAAAAAGAATTAAATTGATGTCATATGTACAAATTAACTTTATTGATAAAACCTTAATTTGTTACAAGTTGTATATAATTTATATTCTTATTAATCTTTTTTTTTCTTTTCAACTTGTGTATATCTATCTACTGTCTACACAAAAATTATGTCTTAAAATATGATTTTATTATTTGCTACATATTTTATTATTATGAATTGAAATTTATATATTGGAATGATTTAATCTTGGATATATTAAATTTAAATAATATATAACATCAAATATCACTACAAAAGGCTAATGACATATTGTATAATTTTTTCAAACTCTTGGATAGTTATATCATTTTCACAAACAGCTATTCTCAAAATGTTAATGGATACCCTTTTGAGAAAGAGTTTTTTGAGTCTAAACAGCTCTTCCAAACAGTTCTTCAACCAAACACCAATTTATCTGTTTTGACTAGTCAAAACAGCTAAAACCCCTCAAAAAAACTCTTTTTCTCCAAAAAAAAACTCTTGCAACCAAACACCCCATATATCGTAAGACTTACGTCTTTTTAGTTTTTGTATACGCTGAAATATGAAATATAAAGTAGCTATTGCAGCGTCCTTTCTTATGATAACAAAAATCTAGATTCTTTGAATCGTGTAGCTGTCAATCATGCTGTGCAAAATGAAACATTGAAGATTGGATTTCAATAACTTCATTAGCAACTTTCCAACCCTGGCAATTCATCAATTTTTTGTCTTAATAGGCAAGACATAGTGAGTGCAACACTATGGTTTTGCTTCACTAGCATATCCGGATCTTATAGTAAGCACTTTGTCTTGAATTAGACTACTTGAGATTGTATACAACTGATTGATCTCGTACTCCAACCAAAATTTATCGGTCACCAAAATTTGTTCAAAACCTAAAAATTTTAGATAAGACTAGATTATTAAGTATCGAATTGAGTAAATTTTTACTAGGTGTAGTATGAAGTGATAATAATTATGTATTTCTCAATGTTTCAGAATCCACTAGAATCAAAGCAAAAATCCAGACACCTCTTGGAACAAAGAAGGTTGGATTAGTTAAAAAGGCGGTTTTATGCTTGTCAATTTCAGTAGATAAATCATATCCCATTGACAAACCAAATAATACAAAAAAACCTAACCTTAAAAAAGAAGAGAAAAAAAATATAAAAGGTGATTCATTATGATACACATAAATGGACCATAAATCCCAGGCTGCCGCCCTTTAGAATGATTGTAAATTAGTTCACCTACCCGCAAAAAAACTGGGCAAATCCCTAGAAATTTAATTTCAAAATATATTTGAATTGTTCATGCATATTGCGTTGCCCTCTACTACACACGTTGGTTCAAATAGTTTGACACTTATTCTCTTTAAGTAAGATCTCGGGTTTGAGTCTTGTGAATAGAGAAAATCTAAAATGAGAGAGCTCTACCCCTAATTAGACGAACAGTAGCTCGACTCTACTGAAATGGAGGATCCAATACCAAAAAAAAAAAATAAAAAAAATACATTGCCCTCCTCTCCTCCATAATTCATCCTCATAAATACCAAACATTGAAGGCTGCCTAGCATTTCTACCTCTTTGTCCTTTGGTTGTTGGGACATTAAATGAGTTTTTCTTCTCCGCAGGCCTTATCTACCCTCCCCACCCTCCTGCTTCTTTCATTCTCTCTCTCTCTTTCTCTTTCAACTCATATTCTCAAAGATGTTCTACCCCAAGAAGAACTCAATACATGAGATGCCCTCTTAGAGTAATTGCTGGGGTATGAGGGAGTCACATATTTGTAATCTTAAGTGACCACGGCATGAGGCAGTTCGATGTACGTATCGTGTACGTAACACGATCGCAATTTTAAGAGGTGATATTTTCTTATACTCCTTTGTTGCATACCTTTTTG
>JACYFF010031959.1:4990068-5070637 GCA_017589665.1 Selenicereus undatus
CATGCAGACAGACCATAAATCATATAATATTCATAATTAATGATCGCTCTGAAAAATTAAGCAAGGTCTATACTTATCAGAAAATTGAGTTTACACGCGGCTAGCGTGGTGAGAAAGTAATGCCAGCAGAACGTGAAATAGCATTAACAATTTCATTACTTGAGTTATCTATTAAAGAGCAGATTGTCGAACAACAAAAGAATTTATGTAAAGAACTCTACTATGACAATCCTCTAAAATTTTAGGATAAAGATAAAATATTTGCTAAAATCACTTTATTAAATCCCAACACTATTATCCGAGTTAGACAAATGGTGTATACACACCTGAACATCCAAGAATTTAATAAACAAATCAAAGAACTTCTAGATAAAAGATTAATCAGAAATAGTAAAAGTCCTTACACCAGTCCCGTTTTCATGGTAAGGAATTATGCCGAAGAAAAAACAAGAAAAGCTATAATGGTAATTAATTATAAAAAGTTTAATAACAATACTGTCTTTGATGGTTATTATATCCCTAACAAAACTGTCCTTTTCAATAGAATTCAAAGAGTATCTTGGTTCTTAAAAATGGATTGTAAAAGCTGTTATTAGCATATTAAAATAGAAGAGGAAAGTATTTCTTTAACTGCATTTAGTGCACCACAAGGAAATTGTGAATGGATCGTAATATCATCTGGTGTTAAAAATACACCCCAAATATTCCAAAGAATAATGGATAACATCTTTAAAGACCTTAATTATTGTTGTGTAGTTTACATCGATGATATCCTTATCATTTCAAAGACCATAGAATAACACAAAGATGATGTCGTAGCTATCACCCAAAGATGCATTGATCATGACGTTAAACTTGGTAAGAATAAATGCATTTATGCTGAGCAAGAAATTGAGTTTTTATGTTTAAAGATAAAAGTTGGACAAATCACCCTACAAAAGCATATTATGAAAAAAATAAAAAAATTTCCTGAAAAGATTGAAGATAAAAATCAATTAGAAAGATTTATTGAATGCCTTACCTATGCCTCGTATTTCATTAAAGATTTAGCCAAATTAAGAAAGTCATTGTAGCAGAAACTTAAGAAAGAAGTAAGTTAGACACGGACCATTAATGATACAAATATTGTTCAAAACTTCAAAAAGATATGTAGAAATCTCCATGTTCTTAATTTACCTAATGAAGGAGATAATTTAGTTCTTGAGACAGATGGCAGCAATGAGCATTGGAGTGCAGTACTCAAAATCAAAGCGGGAGAAAAACTCTGCAAATATTGCAGTGGAAGCTTTAATTAGGCATAATGCAACTATTCCACAACGGAAAAAGAAATCCTTGTAGTCATAAGAGGAATTGAAAAGTTCTTAATCCTTTTAACCCCAAAACCTTTTCTTATTCGAACTGATTGCAAATAAGTACTTAGTTTTGGGAAAAATAATTTATCAAATATGTAAGTGCAAGGGTGACTCCTGCATTGGCAATTATGGCTTAACAAGTTTTCTTTCTTTAGTGAACATATACAAGCATCGAAGAACTCTCTGGAAAACAACCTAACTCGAGAACTCGCCAACAGTAGTTATCAAATCCGACTTCCTGTCAGAAAATGAGGAACTCCTTAATGAAATACAATTTCTACTAGAACGGGTTACGCCTTCTAGTAAAGTCCTTATTGATAACCTAGAATTTCATACAAAAAGTAGATCACGCTTTGGTCTATTATCTACAACCTACTTAATAGCCCAAAGATTTTCCCTTCTAGAGCTACAAGTTAGTTATCTTCAGCGTCCTTATGATATCCAAGAAAAAGTAAGTTCTTATGTTCGAGAAAATGGTTCAATGAGTTGTATGCAGCTCGCATTGATTTCTATCATCATTATTTATACGATATTTGAGAGTCATGGGGTACAACTACTACTAAAAATTTCGATTATTCCGACGGAAAATGCCACCCGAAAAAGATACTGTTGCACAAGTTGACGGATATGGCCACGGGAAGACCGAAAAAGCAGACAGGGGCGGCGGATGTTCCAACAGACTTTAAATCCGTCGGAATTGCTGGTCAATGTTGACCAGATCTTGGACGAATTTAATAAGATTTATAAAAAAAAATTCTGTCGGACCCTTTTTTAAAACTCGGCAGTCCGATTTCTTTCTTCATTTCGGATGGGCGTTTGAAGTTCGAGTTAGAGAGAGAGAGAGAGAGAGAGAGAGAGGCGACCGCCGAGCCTTCAACAACAACCGCCGTCTACCAACTCCGGTCGCCTCCGCCGCCCTCAACCCGCCGCCAGTCATTCTCAATTCCACCGCCATTTGTGGCCCTTTTCATTTTGTAATTTCAAGTAAGTTATGTTGGTTTAGTTTATAGTAGATTTTTTAATGAATTTGAGACATTTGAGCTAGAATTTAACAATTATGTGATAATTTGTGTTGGTTGTAGAAATTTTATTAAGTAATTTGTTGATTTTGGGTTTTGAATTTTGTTGTGTTAATGTGAATGTGAAAGTAATTATTATGTATTATTAGTGATTGTTGGGTGTTGTTAAAATTTATTAAATGTTATTTTTTGTAATTTATGATTTGTAATTTTGAATTCGCAAGTATATAGAATTTATTATTAAAAATGAAAGTTTGAATTGAATGTTATTGTAATTGAGTTGTTCAAGCTGCCCAATTTTTTTTTTTAAAAACTGAGAAAATTTCCGACGGATTTACCGACAGAATTCCAACAGAATTTTGATTTTTCTTTTTTAAATATTCGTTCAAAAAAAGGGTAGGGGCATCTGACGGACCCTTTCCGTCGGACGCAACCCGTTCCGTCGGCAGTCCATCGGAATCCTCTGTCCATCGGAACAGTTCCGACGGACTAATAAATTCCGTCGGAACCCGTTCCCGACCCAGTTATTCTGACGGCCAGAATCGGTCGGAGTATCCGTCGGAAAATGAATTTTCCGACCGAAAAAAAAATCACTTTTTCGGTCGGAATAAACAGATTTTTTAGTAATGAACAATCTACTTTCCTGATAAGTCTGGAGTTGGTGGTATTTGTTTCCCAACAAATTCATTATCTCCAAATGACCCTGTTTATAAAACCTGAAAATACGGGATAGTACTTTGCTTCACCGAAATCCCATATCTAAATTGTCCATTTTTCTCAACCCTAACTAAGTTACAGCAATGCATGCTCAAAAGGATCCATTGGATATTTGTATTCTTACGTCTCTTGGCGGTCCAACTGCAGATGCCTAAATTTAGTGGTTTATAGCGCATTAATTGAATATGAAAATGGAAAAACCAAACCAGCCCACTATCTTGTCCAGATCGTTGATTGCGACGATCTCAATGATCAATGACAAAATTATATTCAGGAAAATCCAGTACATATAGTTTCTGACTCTACTTTATCAAGGGCCATAAGACTTTTCAACATTTATCATCAATGTTGGGCATTAATCGAACAAGGAAAAGGATTGATGCATCGTGGAAACACTACCTTTACCTATGATAATGAGTTTAAAGACTACATGAAGGTGGACGGAGTAGTGTCAGAAGATATATTTGATTATCTCTTTGATGTTGGAGCGGAAAAATACTTATCAGAAAAAGGGAACAAATATCTCCTTGAATTATTTGAAGAATGAGACCCAGTGCATCTTAAACAAATTGATGAAGATTTTGATGATTATCTAGATAATAATGGTCTGAAAGATATAATTGGATATGAAGGCATGCAGAATCTCAATAATGATGACTAGTCTTGTCATCATTAAAAGCTCTAAAAAGTGGCTGCCATATTATTGTACTATCTTGACAAGTGTCTGGATTGAAAAATAAAGTGTGCATCGTAGCCATGTGAAAAATCTTTATGTACAGTAGCCATTAGGACATCCTATGCACCTACACGGCGGGCTACATCCCCTCTATAAATAGAGAAGTCGAGTGCTAAAAAGGGACACGGTTATTTGAGCATTCTTGAGCAAAAGAGAAGTAGGGATTCTCCGTTTCTCTATGAGCAAATATCTCTAATGATCTTACCTTTAGTCTATCTTCAAAACTTTCCATTGTAATATTTTCACTTTCAAGCTTTCAATAAAAGAAGTTTTCTTGTAGGGAACGTTATCCAATTGAACCTTATGTCTTAAATATTATAATTTATTGATTAAAGTCTCACTATCCTTTAAAAATATATAAAAGTTAACTAGTGACTACGGTCCGAGGTAGGAAGCGAAACGGATCTGTGTTGTGCCTATTTTAAAGAATGTGGGGTTGAGATTAGCAATCTCTATAAATTGGAAGCTAGAGGAATGCCGGAGTCCAGTGCCGACTATGTTCAGGTAACAGTCAAAACTCTCTAATTAAGCTTTAATTATTTTTGCTAAACATGGTGGGCCTTTAATCACATAAAATATAATATTTATGATATAAGTAGTAGATTGTGATAATTAATACCAGTAAAGTTATTATAAGAAGTTTAAACAAAAATATAAGCTTAGTTTTATTAAAAAGTACCAAAAAGTTAAGTATTTGCATGCAAAACCTCATTTTGGAAAAAAGTAGCAAATTCAAAAAGCTCAAGGACTAAGTTGCAAAGAAAACTCCATCTAGTAATTATTTTATAAAAATATTGGTCCCTAATAATAAGTTTATCCAAAATAGTAGATACTTGGAAATATATTTTCAAAACAGAGCACCCTATAAATTGTTTCCATATAATATTAGGTACCCCAAGGTTATAAATTGTAAAGTAAAAGAATAAAGTATTTGCAGCGCAGTGAGTTTGGCGCTGTTAGGGAAAAAAACACAGTTTTAATATTTATAAACCTCTAGTGCAAAGTGTATCGTTGAGTACTTGGGGTGTCGTCCACAGGGAATTGTGTTTCCAACTACCAGAGTTCACTGGAGCGTATCAATCTAGGCGAGATCAAAGGTGAAAGAGGAAAACTAAACTACGCTAACAAACATAGAAAAAGCGACTTGGAGTTGTGATTTGACCAATGGACAAGCCAACAAATCGAGACGAGTCCTAACCTACCCAAACTATATCACGAATTAGAGATAATCGGTTGCACCATCAAGGACCACCCAAACCCTCTCTCAAGGGTCATGAGCTAGACTAATTAGCCTAACCACCTATTTTCATGGGGTTAGCCCAATTAAACCACAAAACTAGTAACCCCGGACCTAGCTCGATTCGGATACTATTTTCATGTCCCGAACTCGGCTATTCCCTCTCCCACATTAGCTAATTGACCTCACCTCTCAGCATAAGTCAATCGCCCAAAAATATGGATGAAAGTTCTCTCAAGCATTTCATCGAACACTTGGCGGACGTGACGGAAAACTCTAAGTTCTAGGTATAGATTGGGTATGGTTAGGCCAAATACAAGACTAATTAGCCATCAAGAGGCTAATCATAATCCAAGCCAACACAATCTACCAACAAAACGTCACAAACACATGAAAACCTAAACTAACAAACAAGAACGTAAACTTGAAGAACAAAACAAAGAGGATGAAATAAAACAAATCTAAACAACTAAATAACATGAATTAACAACAAAAACTAAACATATAAACTAAAAAAAACAAGTACAAGAATTAAAACTAACAAAACATGAACAAGAACAACATATAAACCAAATAGAGAAAGAGAGAGAAAACTTACTCTTGAATTGATAGAAGGAACTTGAAATCCAAATGTTGAATCCAAGAGTACAATCTTCAATCCTACACTAATCCTCCTATTGAGGTTTTTATTTGATAAACTAACTTACAATCTAACCTAAGAATTGCCAGAGAGAAGCACCAAGCGACCCCGAGCGACCCCCCCGTAAAAATCACAAAGCAAACTCTTTAAATAGAAGTCGAAACAGGCCGAAACTGGACAGGTGGCATGCCCATGTCGTTTTTCTGCCTGCGCGCACTTTTTCCGTTCGTTTTTGACCATTTTTCACTCCTTTTTGCAGCACTTGCCCGATTGAACTTATTACCTACAAAAGTAAATAAAACAAGTAAAAATTCTAAAGATTACTTAATAAAACAAGAAAAATTCTACAGACTAGATTATTACACAAGCTAAAATCAGATGAAAAAGGCATGTAAAATGCGACAATTTATCGCCTAACAGGCGTATCCAGGTGTGTAATATGTCTCTTATATGCACCTAATGACCAAGGTGATAGAGTAGAGTTTTGGGACCAGTTGAGGCTTCTTGCAAATAATCTGAACCTGCCTATGCTCTTCATGAGGGATTTTAATGAAGTTCTCCAACTTGAGGAAAGAAAGCAAGCTACTAGGTTGACTTCCAGTATGAAGGCTTTTGGAGATTGGGTCCAAGAACTAGGACTCATAGACATCAAGCTGCAGAATAAGAAGTACACTTGGATGAGATCTAACTCCGCAACCAGGATTGATAGGTTTTTGGTCAACCATGAGTGGATTGCAACCTTTCAGAACCTATCTGCTTATTGTAGAGAGAAGCTTATTTCTGATCATTTGGCTATTATATTAGATAGTGGGCCGAAACCTTTTCGATCTCTCGACTATCGGCTAGCACACCTAGGTTTTAGGAAACTAGTTTAATTAGAATGACAAAATTTGCAGATGCTCTTCATTGATCAAAAGCTTACAGCAATCAAAAATCCTATTACCTGGAATAAGAACGTGTTTGGTGTCATCGATGAACAGCTGGCTTCAATTCAGGCAGAGTTAAAGAAACTAGATGATCTTGCTGCTAATCAGGACCTGAGCGAGATACAGCTTGCAAGGCGACGTGCCCTTGGTTCCCAACACTGGAAATGGTTGGGTAGGAATGAGAGACTGTGGCGGCAACTGTTGAGGTGTAAACTTTTGAAAGAGGGTGATAGGAATACCAAATATTTTCATGCACGAGCTAGCATCAGGAGGAATACCAATTTTATTTCTGGTTTGGATGTCAATGACACACCTATTACAAGGATGCCTGATATCAAGAAGCATATTATACAGTTCCACAAGTCACTCTATTCAAGCCAGGAACCTATACCAGTGGGCTTATCTTCGCACAACCTCCTGGTGTTGTCTGACCAACAGAGCCAAGCCTTAGAAGCTCCAGCGTCTGAGGATGAAATCAAAGCCGCTATTTAGAGCTGTGACCCTTCAAAAGCCCTAGGCTATGACCGATTTAATATTAAATTCGTCAAATGTATGTAGAATATTATTGGGAAGGATGTCATTACCTTTCAACAATTTTTCTCAACTGGTTACCTTCCTCCCAGGGTAAACACAACCGGGATCACCTGGTGCCTAAGAAGACTTATGCAAAGGAGCTTGGAGGTTTTAGACCAATAAGTATGGTGGGTTGCTTGTATAAAATCATCTCCAAGACCCTAAGCAGAAGACTTAAGGAAGTTATGCCTTTCTTAGTAGGAGAAAACCAAACAACTTTCATAGCAGGGAGGCAAATACTTGATAGGGCTCTAGTTGCAATCGAGATTATCGCTTGGTTGACGAAATTAAAGAAGCCAGGGGTACTTCTGAAGCTGGATTTCCAGAAGGCATATGATATGGTAGATTGGGTTTTTTTGGATTATGTCTTACAACAAATGGGGTTTGGTGCATCCTGGAGGGGTTTGATTAAATCATGTCTTTCCACAGCCTCCATCTCAGTACTTGTGAACGAGACTCAGTCAGCCCCGTTTCCAATGAAGAGAGGTCTTCGTCAAGGGGACCCACTATCCCCTTTCTCTTTGTGTTGGTGGCTGAAGTGCTAAGCAAATTGTTGCACACATCAAGCTCTAATGGTCTCTTTAAAGTGCTTTTGGTAGGTAAAGACGAGGTGCATATATCTCATCTTAAATTTGCTGATGCCACCCTAATCATGTGCGAAGCTAACTTCAGCTATCTCAACGATGTCATGATGATACTGCAGGGTTTCCAAGCTGTTTCAGGGTTAAAAGTTAATTACCAAAAATCAGGGATTTTGGCGCTAGGTATGAATGATGCTGAGAAACAAGAGGCCGCTAGCATCTTTGGCTGTTCTCAGATTGTCCTACCATTTAAATACCTTGGCTTTCCATTAGGGGGTCTCAATGAGAAAGGTGAACGCTTGGAATCCCATCCTACAAAAGATACAACGTAAGTTGATAACTTGGAAGGCAAAAACACTATCTAGGGCAGGTAGGCTAATACTTATTAAGTCATTTCTCAACAGCCTACCTCTATATTACCTATCCTTGTTCAAAATGCCAAAAGCAGTGGCGTATAGGATCATACAAATCCAATGTCGGTTCCTTTAGGTGGGTGACAAAGCAGGGCTTTCTCGCCCTTAGTTAAATGGGAGGTAGTCCAATTGCCAAAGTCTAGGGTCGAGCTGGGAGTAGGAGATATTCTCATGAAAAACGCTTGCCTCTTATTTAAGTGGTGGTGGAGATTTTCTCAAGAGAAGCAAGCTTTGTGATGGAAAGTGATAAAGTCAATTCATAATGAGAGCCGTAACTTCTCCTTGCCAAGAAGGATTGTCCCAAAAATGAGGGGAACCTGGAGTGATATAATCAAGATGGGGCTGGAAGGGTCCATGGAGGAGCAAATCTTCTTCAGAGAATTACAAATTGAAATCGGTAATGGTGCTACAACTCAATTATGGGCAGATCACTAATTAGGGGATACACCACTTAAAGTCCTTTTCCCTGTTTTATATGCATTATCCATTCAGAAGCATGAAAGTGTTGCTAATATGGGATGGCATGATGGCTTCACCTAGAGATGGATTTTGGGTTGGAAGTGCCCATTAAACCAACAACAACAACTAGCATTTTCAGCTCTTTAACAACTCCTGCAGTTGAAACGTCTAAGTCTTGGTGGTGACGACTCAATCTTTTAGAACCTAGATCGGATCAAGCGTTATACAGTAGCATCACTCTCCTCGGAATCCATGATGGCAAAAGCCCAGTTTGTGCATGGTGACTCTGTTGTAGCGACAATTTGGCGGAATTTGGTGCCCCCAAAGGTTGAATTCATGGTGTGGCTCGCTAGTTTGGGGAAGCTCTATACCAAGTCTATCTTATTTATGAAAGGCATCTTACAGGAGCACCAAGTCTTTTGTGATCTTTGTGGTTGGTGCCCAAAAACGATCGACCATGTTTTTCTCTTATGCCACTCTGCTTTGAGGGTGTGGTGTACGGTGGTTCAAGCCTAGGGTTTTCATATTCTTGTTTCAGGTTCTCTGCGGGATATATTTGTTTTGTGGATGAACTTGAAGGTTAGGGGCAAATTTAAGCAGAATGTGTAGAAATCTATCTTCTTTGCTGTGGTTTGGTCACTTTGGAAAGGCAGGACTGATCTTATTTTTGGTGGCCAAACCTTCCAACTGGAGCACATCTTGTTTCTTATTAAATTTCGGGTTGGGTGCTAGATTAATTTATGGGAGGATAATTTCCTGTATAACCCAGCAGAGGTTGTCTGATGCTTTGATAGCCTTCATGTTTTGGGTTCTCAACACATCATTTTATGTTTTTTCTATCAAGGTCCTATTCCTCGCTATTTCAATGATAAAAAAAATATATATATATATTTGCTCAGCAAAAAAAAATAATCTTGATTTAATTCTTTCCTGGCCTACGTAATCTATCTCAATTATAGATCTCAATAAAAACAGGTTATTCGAAAGTCATATTTAACCTCAATAATCAATGCATGTTAACAAGTGTATATGTGTTTATTAGATGAAAACATTAATACTATTACTAATAAATATGGGTTAGCGCAAGCCATTTGACACGAGCTTGTTCCCCTTAAGTAAAGTATTGCGTTCGGGTATTATGAATGGATAAATCTGTAATGGAAGTGCTCTATTTTTTATTGGGCCAACAGTAGCTCAACTTTAGTAAAATGAATTATTCAGGACCCCCCCCCAAATTAATACCATTAGATATTAAAATCGATTGAAGAAATCAAAGTAAAAAAAGGTTTTCTTTTCACTTTTTTTTTTGCACAGGAGACGGACTTCTAAAGAATTCAAAATTATGTAATGATTTTCTTTTATGACCACGTAAGTATAATTTAATTTAGATAAAAAATATAGAAGAACATGTGACAACTAGACCTGATCAAATTGAGAGTCGGGTAGGGTTGAGGATCGAGTTATGAGGGTCAGCAGATAGGATTTTCTCGACCATGACCCTACTCGCCCCTCATGCGGGTCAACATACCCCTGACCCTGCGGGTACCCTCGGGTCATCGGGTCAGATTTGACCATCAAACCTCTCGATATAGAAAATGAGATTTTTCATTAAGTTTTCTTTTTATTATAAAGGTCAATATTAAACATCTCATAAAATAAAAAGTCAAACGGTAATATAATGCTCTAATGAAGCGTATCGCAACTACAAACATTGTAATGCGTAATTTAGTTATTAAACTAATAGACTGATTAATTCACTAAAGTAACTACTCAGTCTACTTCAAACATCAAAGATGGAGCGTTAGAAGGTTACAAACCAGTGAGATTTAGCAGGATAAATGGGGGGAAGATAGGAAAGTGAAAGCAAAAAAGTTTTGAACAAATGAAACAGTATATTATTTTTATTTTAATTTTTAATTTTTTTTAAAGTGAGGATCAATAGGTCAAAACCTTTACTCGAGCCCGACCTTCATCATAGTTGGGTGCCTTCAATTTGAGGGTCGATGTAGGTCGGAGACAAAAAAAGCCAACACTAGCCCTCATTTTTGAGAGTCGGGTCGGGCTGGGTCGAATTGGACGGGTCCCCAACCCGTTGAGCAGGTCTAGTGACAACTGGTCCCTTCGAAGTGGAGTAAAAAAACTCAAAAGCACCATATTTTAAAATTGTCAAAATCAACTTGCCTTTTCCATATAAAACAAAGGAGCAAATCATTAACTTTCCAACCACAATAGAAATTCAATACATATAAGTAAGGTCTTAATCTAGTGGTTAAGGCAGAGGTTATATATACATTATATATCGGTTATATATACGTTATATCTCATATTTAATTGCTTCAGCTCCTATTCATCCCAAAAATGTTTTTCAGTTTGACAAATTTTGATCATTAATTTATTACAAGTTATAGTAATTCGTAATAAAAAAACTAATTCCATTAAAAAGTCGTCTTAAAAAAATTCTTATTGAAAAATAAGTTTGCAATTTTTGTTAAAATAAGATAACAAACATTTATTGTCAAAATTAGTCAAATAAGTTTTTTTTTTTTTTTTAAGAACTGAGGTAGTATTATACTGCTATTTGTAACTCCTTCAACTAAAAAAAAAAAAACAAAAAACAGAAAGAAAGTCAATGACATTTTTCCCAAAAAAATAAAAAATAAATCCCTCTATCTTCCATTCACAATGCCCAGTTGCCCACCGGCCACAGGAGGGGGGGGGGGGGGGGATGCAAGTCCAACGGACAAGGTGGATTTCGCACCTTAAAAGACATTCAATTTCTTCCTTGTCTCTCATTCTGCGCGTTTGTGTTCGCTGTTCTAAACCCACATAGCCTTCAGTTTTCTATCCTTTTTGCTAACAAAAAGACATCAAAAATTCAATCTGTGGTCATTTCTTTGATACAAGATTGTTGTTCTTCCCCATTCAAATCTGTGCTGTTAACGTGTTAACCAATATTCAGCTCACCTACCACCCTTCAAGTTCCCCTCATCTAACCCTTCTCCTCTTCAAGTTCCTCATTTGGTACCCAAAAAAAAAGGGACAAGCTTTTACCCACAAGGCTCGTCTTTCATTTGGTGGGTCCCTTACCAACTTTTTTCTCAACAATGTCGAAGTGGATCTCTCGAATTCCCAACAAATTCACAATTAATCTTTCTGGGCATCTTAGTTTGGGTTTGTAGATTGAAGATTTTGGGTTGAATTGTATGATGGCTCTAAGAGTTGATACAATCATATTGAGATGTGGGGTTCTTTCATGTCCTGACTTGGGCACAAGGGCTTGTTTGGGTGGTGGATTGAGTTTTAAGAGAGATCTGGGGAGATTAGGGAAATGGGATAGTTGTTGTGCTGTTTTGGGACAGAATGCAATAACCCCTGTTGATGATGAGAAGCCATTGAATCATGGTGGTGCTACTGAGTCCCGCTCTGGTGGGGTCGAGCCAACTAAGCACACTGGGTTCCACAGGGACTTGAATTCCCTCCCTAGTGAGTTCCAACTCATTTTCCTTCAGATTGCTACCATCTCATTGTTCTATAATTTGACTAGTGGAGTAGAGTTTGTGCTCAGTTTCATGGGAATGGATTACTGTTAACTATTATTTTGTTCTTGTGTATGACACAATCTTGGTAGGATCAAGAAATGAATGTGTTTGAGTTTGTAGTGTCTCGTTGAATTGAAATTTAAGTAAGGAATGCCAGCAGAAGGATGTACTGTTGTTATGATCTATTATGGTTCTCTTTGTTCTTATCGTGTTGTCATGTATAAGAAACAAGGTTATCTGTCATGTGGTCCTTATTATCTGCACATGTAGTAGGATATATGAGATTATATACATAGGTACTGTAGTCCCGCTGTCTTAACTTGAAGCAAGAAGAGTTGACAATGGTTGTGGATCCGAAGGATGGACATGTGACACATGGCCATTTTCAAGAATTTTCATGTGTTTTTGGTCAATTTGAGTTTTCGAAGCTGCCATGTCATATCCAAATCAATTTGGATACTTGGGGTGCGAATGAAGAACTGGATCTGCTTAGTGACCTTGTGTTGCATTGTTAGTGGTTGATTCTCGATAATGAACCCAGTTGCAATTACCAATGTATGTTCTAGCTTAAGCTGCTTAGGGGTTGTGGGCAGGCCAGCATTTGCTTATGAAACTAATTCTGCTCCTGGTTTCACAACTGGGTGATGACCGTTTTCTGTATTTGAGATTAGGTGTTTTCATTTGCTGATGGTGGATCAGGAAGTAGCTGTAGCCTGTAGATGAAGTGCCATGATAATGTATCAGTGTTTGTGTTTGCTGTTTGTATATTCAACTTGCATGTGTATCCTGGTCAACAGTTCTTTAGGCTTCTTAGTAAGGATATATTAGCAGTTTGCCTGTTAGGGCTGTTTCTTGGCAATAGCTAATCTAGTCTAGCTCCCAGAAATTACTGATGTTGATTATTCTGGAATACTTAATTTGTTTGACATATGTTGTTTGCATTTGGGGGAGTGCAATCCCATTTATTAATGTGGTAGAAGAATATCCTTCTTGAGCTTCACTGTATCGCTTATGCCTCTCTTTCATGAACTGCAGGACCATTAACTGCAACTGATCTCTCATCATCCCGAGGTGATGGTTCAAAAGTGCGTGTTGCTTATCAGGTAAAACACTTCTCCTCTTTCATCATCCTGCTAGAGTGAATGTTTGTTAATGACTGATTTAAGCACTGTAAACATTCGTTAGGGGGTGCCTGGATCATACAGCGAGGATGCTGCGCTGAAAGCCTATCCCAATTGTGAAACTGTTCCTTGTGATGAATATGAGGCTGCTTTCAAGGTTTAACTTGCCCTCACTATTGTTGCCTGCCATGTGCGGGTAGATATGCTTGCTATTTTTATACTCTAATTATTTTGACAGGCAGTTGAACTTTGGTTGGTGGATAAGGCTGTTCTACCCATTGAAAATTCGGTTGGCGGTAGCATTCACCGAAATTATGATTTACTTCTCCGCCATAGATTGCACATAGTGGGTGAAGTTCAGTTAGATGTTAATCACTGCCTGTTGGGATTGCCTGGGGTCAGAAAAGAGGATCTCAAGCGTGTTTTAAGTCACCCTCAGGTGCTTAGATTTTTTTCACCCCTCTAGATTTGTCATGAAATAAAGCTGATATTATGATGCATTTGCAATGATTGATCAGCAACCATTATTAGACTCTACATAGGGCAGATCTATGATGCAACTTTTCTTAATTTGTGTTTCTTACAGGCACTGGATCAGTGTAAGAAGACTCTGAGTGAGCTGGGTCTTGTTAGAATTAGTGCAGAAGACGCAGCTGGCGCTGCTCAGGTAATACACAAACCTTGCGTGGACATGATCTTGATATAGGTTGATACTTTCGTCCTTATCTTGGATTTTCTAATGCAGATTGTAGCTTCAGAGCATGTAAGAGATACTGGAGCAGTGGCAAGTGCACGTGCCGCAGCAACATATGGCCTCAATATTCTTCAAGAGGGAATACAGGTTTGCTGCAGCAATATATGGCCTCAATGATAGGAGGAATACTGCTACTAGGAGATGAACACATAGAATTAGGATGCATAAACCTACTGCTGAAAGCAAGTACATCACAATGAAACCCTAAACACAACGAAACCCTAAAGAAATGGCTAAAGACCTAGTCTCAAAGAGAAGGCGAAGGAAAGCTGGAAAAGGATCACCTCAAATTCCTGTGGATCGTCCACTAAGCTTTGGATAAGCAAAGGCTTCTCTGTTGACCTCCCATAGTTCTTTTGTCTTCCTCTTCCTCTTTCTCCTTTTATCAGATGATCCCCTTGCACTTGCTAATTTGCTTATCTTGGCATCGATGTATATCAGCTGAGGGCGAGTTTGCTATTCCATAGTATTGACAGAAATTTGAAACTGTTTGTTATGAAATAAAAGTATGAGATATTAACTATTATTAGTGGTTGCAAGTTGAGATAATGTTTACAAGGTGAATATTTAGTTTGTGGTGGACATGTGTATATCATCGTTCCATGAGTTGTGACTTGGTTAGGTGTTTTTCTAGGAATGGCTTCTTACCTGCCATAAGATACCACAACTGTCCTCATTTTCCTCTTTCTTGATGCACTGGCAGGATGATGCTGATAATGTCACCCGCTTTATAATTCTTGCCAGAGAGCCTGTTATTCCAGGCGCTGATAGGCCGTATAAGGTACCTTTGAATGTTACTCAGAGAAATCCAGGAATTGCTACTAGTCTCTCTATTTTCTTGTAACGTGTGGTTTCTTCAGACTAGCATTGTCTTTTCTTTGGAGGAAGGACCTGGTGTACTTTTCAAGGCCTTGGCAGTGTTTGCCCTTCGTGGCATTAATTTGACAAAGGTAGCTGAAGCGGAAATGTTACTTCATTCTTTCTTGAAAAACAACTATGTATGACCTGTGTGTTTGCATGGATGTTCAGATTGAGAGCAGACCACAAAGGAAGCGTCCACTTCGGATTGTAGATGACTCAAACAAGGGCAGTGCCAAGTAAGTACTTATATCACCGGATGTTGATTTCGCAGTAGCATAATCATTACTTGATGCACTACTCATTCAAATCAAAGAACTCCTGTACTGAACTATGGTATGATATCTTGTAAAAATGGAGATAAATTGGAATCCACATTTTCCGCTGTTTCTCCATAGGAATATCCGTTCACTACTTTGTAAGATTTTACTGTCCATTTACTATCTTCTAGTCCAAAATGGGTTGCTGTTTGAGAAGTAAAACCCGTCTTGGCATCAGGATAACTTAGTGCATGACAATTAAGTCGCTCTTCCTATTATATGCACCTCAATGCCTGTTCAAGTTGAGAAATTCTTAATCATCATTAATGATCCTGAGAATTATTTCCTCTTTTCTTTGCATTCATTTTGTTAAAAGTTTGGCAAAAAATTTTGCATATTGTCGAGGGCATAGATGCCTTATCTAAACATGAAGTTTTCTTGTCCCGAAATAGTAGCTTATTTGAGGTCTTTTTTTTGGGGGGGGGGGTATTTAAACTTCACAATAATAGAAGCTTTCCTTTGCTTTGTCTTAAGTACGAGTTCCGGTGAAACTTTGTCTTTGCTAGGGACAGTTGACCCTTAGACTAAAACCTTTTAGAATTTGTGGAAATGACTGAGTCAAAAACCTAGACCCATGTTGGGTACTCAGTGTAAATATCTTTTTTTAATAACTCTTTTCAGCTGTCCCACTTCAAACGTCCACCTTCCCTTGCACAGTTACAGGGTTCTTATCTGGTACTCTACATTCCTTAGTGAAGTCCATTATAAAAGTGAGACTGTGAAGTGGGATAAAGGAGAACAAAGATCCAAATTGAACTTCATGGAGATGTAGATATAGTGCCTAGGCAGAGACCTTGACTGGGATGGGATTTACTGGACATTGTGATAATGCCAGAAACGATGAGTCAAATGGTAAAGGGATAAGCTTGACTAGAAACAGTGTGATAGTCAGGAGGGTCAGGAAAAGTGTAATGTCAGGAATGTTCGATATAGTGCAAGAAGTTTTGGGTGAGAGAAATTTGGTTAGAGGGGTAACTCCAGAAAGCAGCAGAAATTGGGATAGTTTAATCTTCCAAGTTGATGGACGTTAGGGGAAAAGGCGGAGAGGGAAGATTAAGGGAAGGAGGGAAGGTGGTACTGAAAAGGAGAACAGAGGATAGCAAAGCAGAGAGATGGCAAAATCATATAGTACCTTTTTTTTTGTGTATTGAATATTTCAAGTGATCATCAACGTATTGTAATTTAATCATTAAAAATATCTGTGTAATATAGCCTGCATTTACTAAAACTTACAGGGAGCGACATAAACCTATCTTAATTATAGTAGGAAATATCATCCTAATCACGATAGGAAACTAAATCTAAATAATGCACTCCCAAATAACATTATTTTGCTCTGTAATACCCTATTACATGTAGATACATAAAAAAGACTGAAATAGAAGTTTCTGACAATGAGAATATCTGTTAGATTCTTAATTTTAGGTTTTCCTTCCATTATCATCTCCATGAGGATGGACTATTGAGTAACCAGAGTCACTTTTTTTTTTCTTTTTTTTTGGTTTTTTTTGGGGGGGGGGGGGTGTAGTACTGTGTGACACTGAGAGTGGAGTAAAGGAACTCCAGCCTCTGGGCATATTATAGCTGAACTCGTCAACATCTCACATCATTGTCACTTCTTGATCGGCTGGTTGCTATGGACAGGTACTTCGACTACCTTTTCTACATTGACTTTGAAGCATCAATGGCAGACCCTCGAGCTCAATTTGCATTGGGGCATCTGCAGGTCAGTTCTTATTATGGCACATGATATCAATATCATGTGTATTAGTAATGTCACTGCTTCATTCAAGGTCAACTTCATTTTATACCCCTCTGGGTGTTTTGATACAGTGGGTGGAGAGAATTCACCGGAGTTGAACTGTTGAATGTTAATGTTTTCAATTGCGGCTTTGTTCGTGAAAAATTCATCTGAATTAGTTTTTCCTTGAGAAGGACGACAAATGACATCTTAAAGAAACATAAGATAGTATACACAGACTAAACAAGTCATCAATTGGAACCCAACCCCTTTTAAAACTGTTAACTACCTCCTGCCACAATAAAAGAGGAGCGCATTTTAGTGAGGCATATTACTTTAGTTCACTACAACCGGACCAGGAAAACTTGCCCTAAATGACCTGTTCAATTACCAAAAGTTTACCACAGGGTAATCAATTGCAGCTGAATATAGAACTTCAAGTGCAACTGACATCGAAGGAACTGACATCTCTATTGTCAATATAGAGATGATTGAGCGTACTGAATTGAAACCTGATTATATGCATGTGACTATATGAGGTCCATGTAAAGCTGGGGGCTTTGGTCATAGGGATGATCTTGCTAAAAGATTCCATGTTTGCTTTATGGCCTTCATGGATATTTAACTTTTCAATATGGATGTGCTAGAAACTTCGCAAATGTACAAAAACACAGACTAGTTCGACTCCAGGACCCATGCTCCTGTGTGTTGATGGAGAACTATGCTCGAGTCTTGACTTTCCTAGTAGCAAACCATTTAGCCACTTTTATTGAATATAACTATATGAAATATTTAGGAAGTCCACTTTCCACAGAGCTAAAGAACGAACTCTGTGACAATTCCCCCCCCCCCCCCGGATGATAGCGACTATGGTAAAATGCTTCAGAAAATTGTCTATTTTTTTTTTTTTTTGGTAAGGACCAATAGGCAATTGATAGTTTTTAAATTTTTTTTTTTATCTATCATATTTCAGAAACAGCCTCTTTTCGCTCTGCAAAAAGAGGTGTAACAAGAGGTAATAGTACTAGATTTTTGCTCCACACCCTGTAAAGGTGGGATTCCGAGGTATGAATTTGGAATGTGTTTGGAGATGTAACAGAAAATTTCATGAGGGCATTTTTATACTTTTTTTTTATTCACTGAAATATATGATCTGAAATTATAAGCTGTAAAATTATGTCATTGAAGCAGAAAGAAAGTTGTTGCTGTCCAGACATTCTATCTGTTTCTTAACATACTGGGATACCTCATTCTTGGTTGCAGGAGTTTGCTAGGTTTCTTCGTGTCCTTGGTTCTTATCCGATGGATTCTTATACATAGAGAGATGCTAAATCCTGTAATTACCCCAATGATCAGTCAATTATGCCAGATGAACTTGATTTATTTTCCATCCTGTAAATATTTTTCACCTCTGAAGGCCAGCAGGAGAAGAATATCTTACATTTTTTGACAGGTGATTTAATTTTGTATCTCTCCTACAATTTCTTAGCAAAAGTCGATGTAGAAATTCAAATGGAAGGAAGCCGACATCTCTGGAAGGCTTGCTTGATAATGGGGTTCATCTAATTCATTTGCTTAGATGTATCTGGTTACCACTTGTATATTTGGAAATACTACATGAATGCACAATGACCAAATGCAAATTGATCTTTATAAAGCCCCTTCTTTTCTGATGCTCCGATTAAGGGCTTTTCTCTGGCCTTGACACTTGACAGTACTTGTTCTGATAAAATTGCCTTGCATGATTGTTTAAGTGCCTCTAGAAATGCTCAGTTTCTAGTGACGTCCAAACAAGTAGCTAGTTCAATGTAGGCCTGGATCGAATCTAGAGACTCCGGTTGAACTTATTATGACCTACCAGATTAGAATTAATGTAGGCCTGGATAGAATCTAGAGACTCCGGTTGAACTTATTATGACCTACAAGATTAGACTTAATTGAGTAGTTATATTCATGGATACTATGTCCAATTTAACTCGACGTACAGATTAAGTCAGATCGTCCAAATTTAGAGCTATAATGAAATTTTAGCAAGCAAAACACCCCAAAGACCCCTAATTGAGCAATTTCATCATGTTGGATCAATCTTAGCTACATTACAAACCCAACTCACTTTAAGTAAAACTGCATTTTACATTGATGCAAATTATCTTATTTTAGGGGTGCTAGTAAGGATAACCCTTCTAGTTCTAGCCCAATCAAATATTAGACCTGTCTCAGGGTTGTAACTACTAAAAACAGAAAAGTCAACACAATGGGGCTTTTCAAATAGTATGAATTTTTGCTGTTGATTGCTTTGATAAATTCACATCAACCTTCTTAAACTGGAGACCGACACAGGGCTTGAGCCTTACAGAAAAACTCTTGGCACTCAATCGACACAAAAGCAATAGATCTTAAGTAAGTTGGGTGTATTTCAACCCTAATTCTGCACCAAACCCATTACCATCCATCTTGGCAAGTTCATAACAATCCCATTATATTTAGAGCGTATTCAGTAGTATTCAAAGCAAAGCCCACATCAAAGCACAAGACACAGCAGCAGTTTATGCATCCATCTAGCTCACTAGAATTCACATACATAGAAATATAGAATACTCATAAGGCACAGATTCAATATGACACATTTATTCATGATAGCTAGCCATCCATAGGATTACTTGTGGAGATTGCTCCAAATCACTTCAGCTCTCTCAGAAAATCTTCATTGTCAACAAGAACCTGCAATGTCAACCGTTTCAAAGGGGCAACCATTAGTACATCACGTTCCTAACTTGAGACCTGCATGGTTCATCCTATTAGCTTGAATCCATTGCTACAAGGTGTCTAGTTTTAATGTACGCCTTCAAGAATACCCCCCCCCCCCCCCAAAAAAAAAAATCACCCGCTAGCAGAAATTCAATTACAAGAGACAACTCACTCTTCAGATGGGCACAACCTGATGCAACATTCTCTAGGCATAACCTACAGAACCATGAAATACACTAGTGCACTCTGCATAAGTGTGTTTCTCATTGCTCGAGATTAAGATGACAGCTACCCATAAGGTAGACAAGGTGAAACTAACCCGTACAAGATAACCTAATCGGAAAAAAACCATCAAACTCAACTCTAAACTTAAAAATAAGACAGCTCAATTTTGATGCAGAATAACCATACTCTAACTGAGGCAACCTAAAATTATGCTGACAAATGTTGGTCATGTTCTAGCAAACTCTTGGAAGGACCAACAGCAACATCAAATATGACTTCAACCCAATCTCTGACATTCCATCAACTCATTTTGAACACATCTGAAGTTAACACAAATGGAAGCTATACAAATACCCCATTTCCAAGCATTTATGGTAGTTTCTAGGGAGCCCACTCAGCAAGCCCAAAACTAGTGCCTAGCATAAACTGAGTGTGATGGATATTCACCCCTGCTTGTAAGTAAGACACTTACAGTTTTCCAGCCATCTGGGTCCAGGAAGGAGACAATTTTAGTGTTGATTCCAGGGATGGGTCCAGGTTGCCGAGTAATCTTTCCTCCAAGCTCTTGAATAACGAGGTTGACTGCCTCACCACTTTTGTACACATCATCAGTGCTAATAGCAACCTATTGCCATACAATTTAAAACATTACTGATAAAGATGACTCAAGGTGAAATGATTCGGGTACGAAGATGGCGACTTCAAACAAACCTGTGCATATGCATTCCCCTTAGTATACTCTGTAACGCCATAATTGTACGTCAGTTCCAGGACAGTGGTTTCCTCTTCAGGAGCGTATCCCATCATAGCTATGGTGTACTGCATCATTTGAGAATTTCATAAGTAGATATTATTTTTTAAGGATTCCAAGCATACTAGCTACATTGAGAAAACAAGGGGAAATTCTTTCACACCTTCTGTTCAGGTCTGTCCGTTTTCTTTACAACCTTCATCCCCAAGGCCTGCACACATAAGATCCATAGGAAGCACATCAAGTTGCCATGAAACACAAATGTTGCAAACTAACAAATATTAATTGCATCTAACTGAGATAATGCCAACATCACCCTTTGCAATTCGCAACCAAATTCATGAAGATTCGAACATCCATACATGCAATAAAATCAACTACACAGCCGTACTGGGAGGTTCATCCGGCAGTCACACAGGATATCCAGGTTCAAAATCTTATACCATCCTTCAGGGACTTCTCCCCCCCCCCCCCCCAAAAAAAAAAAAAACCCAAAAAAAAAAAAAAAAAAAAGGGGGGGGGGGGGGGCTCCTTGCCACTTTCACCTGGGGTGGCCTGACAGGTTCCAAGTCAAAACCCATCTGCCTGGAAAGTTGGTTTCAGAACATCCTTTTCTGTCACTCAGTATGGATGATCTCCCGAACACAATTAAATCCATTTAAGGATAGAAGCCAATACCAGTACCTTCTCATAGAACTTGATAGACCGCTCTAGATCACCAACACGAAGCATTACTTGACAGAGTGGTTCAGGGGTAGGACCTCTCTGGATGAGCTCAAATGTGTAACCATCAGGGTCTTTCACAAATGCTATCACAGTAGATCCACCTTTCACTGGTCCAGGTTCTCTGGTGATGTTACCACCCTTGGCACGGATGTCTTCAACCATTTTGTAAACCTAAGATTAATAGCAATTACAGATAAACTTTCTTAACTTAATCTTGATTCATCACATAGTCAATCTCAAACATCACTTACATCCTGAGTTGCAATGGCAAAATGTCCGAATCCAGTCCCGATATCGTACTTGTCCACCCCGTAGTCTGTGGGCCAATATCAAAAATACCATCTTAGAGAAAAATATGGTACTTAAGGTTTTATCATTTATGACAAAGAATAGGAAACAATCATCCTTAATGATGCTTAATGGTGACGATATGATGTTTAAACAAAGATTAATCAATACAGGGTTTCCTCCTTTCCTACTTCCCTCCCAAGTTTTGGCACGCTCTAGATAGAACATAATAAGATAGTATTTCTAGAAAACTCGACTCGCAGGAGTTAATGATTGAGCCCCACATTTATTGAAGTCCTTTGCAAAGTCCAACATATGCGACTTGCGTAGGAGGATAATTTACACATCGAAGTATTGAAGTACTTACCCCCTCCCCGGGGGCACCCTCTCTTCTTTAGTTCTTTCACCCCCGGGGGGAGGGGGTGTCATTTACCAGCACAGTCATGAAACTAACCATTCACGTTATGTTGGCCTTGGCTAACTTTGAGAGGCTTATACTGTATGGGAATCATTTTATCCCAGAAACCTATAAGAATTAATACTTTCGCAACAGCAGTTTCTTCAGATTGTTAAACCTGGAATCAAAACTCCGGCATTATTAATGATATAATCTTCTATCTCATCTTCGTACAAGCAAAGGCATTGGCATATTACTAGTTCTCCCTCCATTTCCAAAAGAAAAAAGATATTAAAAAAATTAGCTATCCCAACTCTACCATCATGATTGCTACCAAATAACACGTATAGAATATGCATATGACAGGTAAATAGTGCCCATCAATTAGAGGAGATAACAAATCGTGTTTCTTGTTTTATAACTCCCACAGCAGAATTGCAGAAACAACTATGTATCCACCTTTCACACGATTGAGAGATTCTTTTCAGTTTAATTCTAGGCGTAAGTTGCATATATCATAACACCCCCTCCCCAGAGGAAGAAAAAGTCCTACCTCACCATTGGTTGGGCTCCATTGTATTAACTTAGTTGGTCTTAGTAGCATAGTTATAATCTCATACACTGCAGACAATAACATCAACGGCGCACATCTAGAGCAACTATGATTTGCAAACCTACTCTCCACAGTCCCAAGCTCATTTGAAAGAACATAAAGACTAGAAACGTCTGAAAAAACAGGTTTTTCTTGAAGCCGATTCTCAAGGCAGGTGTACCCAAGCACAATTGACCTATTAGCACAACATTTTGCAAATGGACTACCAATCTAGACCCAACTATTATAGACTAGCTGAATGTACGGAAGATAAGCATTAAAATAGGCTTACAAAGACTAGATATAAACATATATATAACTCATAACTCACTGTATGTTAACTCTACAACAAAATGTGACTCCTCTGGACCAAACCCCAGAAATGCATTTGAGTACTTCTCCTCTGGAACATCCCTCTTTCTGAGCAGCTTCATTCCAAAACATTCTGTGTAAAACCTGACAGGAATATTATGGAAAAGTAAGAAATGTTAGCTTTAGGCGATGTTTCTAATCAAGTAGCACTACTACTTGGTTTGTAAGTTGTAACAGCATACTTGATGGTGCAATCAAGATCACCAACACGATACACAACATGCAGGAATCTTTTCTTGTCCTTCTTTGGCCATTCCAAAAGTTCAGCACTGGGAGCAGCAGGTCCACCCTCAGCCATTTCCAAATGGTTTCACCTGAGCTGTTTCAGGAAAATGCTAAGTATCAAAGTATCCAGAAAATTGACAAAAAACTGAATCATCCTCATTCCAGAATAAGCTGGATGGTTCTCATCACATACTAAATGCAGAAGTAGGAGTGGGAAACATAACTATAGTATCTACATCCATAAAGGAGGAAGTTATTATTGCTCTTTCATCTGCACAGACTGTACAAATGCATACAACTGCTCACCATTGAAGAGCTTGCTCTTAATCACACAATTATCAGCAGTTTTTTTTTTCCC
Organism: Selenicereus undatus; assembly: GCA_017589665.1. Classification (NCBI taxonomy): domain Eukaryota; kingdom Viridiplantae; phylum Streptophyta; class Magnoliopsida; order Caryophyllales; family Cactaceae; genus Selenicereus; species Selenicereus undatus. The sequence continues at coordinate 5,013,737 of JACYFF010031959.1, forward strand.
CTTTTGGGAATACAAATTTTACTACAATGGATTGAGGCACAGGGCCCCAATTACTAATATAGTGGAATAGAAGGTTCTTTTTCCAAGCAAACTCCCATAGACACTTATGAAAGACCCCAAATACCTCTTCAAAACAAGAGATAAGTAGCTTGACTACACACACTTTTGCACACTACTTTCATCAATGCTATGCTTGAGATCAACGCAAATGTCACGGTGGATTCAAGAAAAGCCATGTGATTAACACTGTAACACCTTCACTATCACTTCTGCTTAGAGACAAAGTGAAAACAAAAACTCAAAAAGAGCAATTAGAATGAGTTTTCTCCACCTCTAACTTGGCAGTTGGCACACATGAAAATGAGCTAAGAATCAACCTACTCCAACCTTTTGTTTCAACTCACTTTGATACTTCTCATTCTCTTAACCAAGTCTACTCTTTATCAAGAAGCTAATGTACAAGCATCACATACTTGAAGGCAAGACAAATTCTTCCACCCAAATGCCCAAACCCCCTCCTAATCTGTTCTAATTTGAAGAAGCCTGTCTAAACCAGCGACGTTCTGGAATTGGGCAACAATCTGAATGATAAGGAATTCACTTTTGGATTTAAACACATAAATCCAAATGAAAAAGCTACACAATACTACAATTAAAAGTGAATCCCTACTTGAGGAGAGAGAGAGAGAGAGAGAGAGTACCAGAACCAGAACCAGAACCAGAACGAGAACGAGAGGGAGTGTCACTGTGGTTGGAAGCGGCGTGGCAAGAGGTAGCGGTGTATTGTAGCGCATGATCGGTATATATGCTGTTTCGCTTCTATTCGTGGAGAAATTAATTTCACGTTTTTTAGGCCCTCGTGAGTGAGGTAGCTACGTCCTAGCTAAAGCAGATCAAGACCTACTTGAGTCTTTTGCGTGATCCTACTGCCTTTTAACTTAACTCGATCCTTGAACATTTGGGCCCCGATCTCAAATAGCGTCAGAATTACGCTTTGTTTGGACTGAGGAGAGAGAGAGATGAGGTAAAGGGAGAAGAATGAAAGTTAGTGAATATTTATTTTTTTTATTTGAAAATATTAAATGAGGAAGAAAAAAGGAGAATCGAAGGAAATATTTTACCTTTATTTTTCTCTGTTTTCTACATTTGTATTCACCTTAAAAATGAGCAGGAAAGGAAGGGAATGAAAGATTTTAAATAGTTCTCCCATTTTCTCCTTCATCCCCTCTTACAACATATCCAACCAAGGTGAGTATGAATCACTTTCCTTTCCTTCCTTTCCCCTCGCTTCCCATCCATTCCCCCTCTTTATCTCAGTCCAAATAATATGTTAGGCAAATATCCCATTTCATTTTGTATGCAGCATCCAATTCCCAAAGAGAGCCGATTTACCTCTAGGTGTGGAAGAGACGTTATGCTAGTGTGTAGCAGTGTACAACAATATAAATTTTCCACTACAATATTACAATGATATCAAAAATTTCCCTAAAGCATTGTCTTGTGAAATTCAATGTTGTTTTTACAAATACCAATTTCCAAAGAGCTAACGTATGCCAAAAAATTAGCATGGTAGTGCTTTGCACGTCAAAAGTCTCGGACCTCTTTCTCCACTCCACCCTGCACACCTCAGCTTGTGACTCACTGAAATACTAGACACACCAACAAGCCTGCAGTTAGCGTTATTTCAATCTCATTAAAATTTTAAACCTATATTGAATGACATAGTTTCACCAAAAAAATACGAGAACTTTATATAAGAACAATTTTAAAAGCTTAAAGATCACAATACGAAATCCAAAGAAAAAACATTGGAATCTATTTACATTTGACCAAAACATATATAGACTTCAAATTTAGTCCAAACTGTTTGGCAAAACGTTCACAAGCATCCTCAAGTATCAACTATTAAACCTATTGCCACCATTTAGAGTGAATCCGAAGATAAGGTCTTATAAAAGTGCGAGTGTCTAATTAGAAGTTCATCCCACATATATGCAAACATCCTACACATACCCAACTCAACTTTAAGCAACTCTCTAGTAACTAGCAAGCAATAAGAAACAATTCAAGTTAAAATGTGAAAGATAAAGACATAATTTGAAATCTTGGCTAAATAAAAACCTAGACAGGTATCATAGGCTCGGTTATCATTCATAAAAATAAAAATAAAATATAAAGATGGGAACAAATTCACACCATAAGCTTTATAAGTCGAGGAGATTCCGGGCTTTCATCTTTTGAGTAGCATTTTTAAGAAATTCACACCATAGAATAATGTACCATCATTCTAAGTTTTGCAATTAGTCAACTCTTCTATTTCTCTACAAAGAACATGACGAGTTATTATTGTCATATTTAAAGACAAATGTATATTTAATAATGATGTTGTGGATCTTTAAAAAAATTATGGATATAAAGATGTCCTATCACATAATTCGAATCACTAAACTGTTATTGTCCAACAAAGTCAAAAAAATCTTTTTATATCCTATCTTGTACGGTCTCATCTTTTAATTTAATTTGTACATAACTATATTATATATGATTGATTTAAAGGAGCTTTTACCAATTATCAAAGCAATGATCTAAGTGAGAATTTTGGAGTCGCTTTTCCTAGGTATCAAACTACATTGGTCAATGGATGGTCTAGTTTTTTTTATTCCATTATTATGATATGATTAAAAAGCAAGTTAGCCGAGATGTGGACCTTTTCATGTATCGATCTATAATTGCCGACCCCATGCAATATATTAAATATTTTCTTTTTTTAAATAAGGGTAAATAAATCATAAAAATGAGGAAAAACATATATTCTTAGGAACGTTTATGTTAACTCATAATTCATAAAACTACGCTAACTCTATAGAAATTAAAGAGCAATACCTAATCCACGTAATTTTTTTTTTGTGGAAAACCTGAAGATATATATAGAATTTGTGGTGTTGGAGGTTGCCTTGTCCCGCTCTAGTCTCTAGAATTTCCCAGACTGATGGCTAATTAATGAATCGGCGCTTATTGTTAATTGATAAGATGTTCCATGTCTGCTTATTTCATGATGCACGTAATTACCGAAACCCTTGTTGTGGGGGACCTATGCCTTCAGATCCCCTATGCCTGTCTTTAGCTTGTTATTGCTCGCGAATACAAGCATAGATTCACCCTTTCTGGCTTCTCCATCTTGAAGGGTCAATAATAAAAAATGCATGTATCATGTCACGTACACCCAATAGATGAGGACAATATTTCATTTTATTTTTTTTTACAATGGTAAGTCGGCCCATCACACTGAACCTCTTTCGCAGAGATACCCAACGGGCTTTGAACAGATCAGGGATAAGGGAATGTCAAAGCCAAGACCAAGGCCTAGGACCACCATCCGTCCACACACAACTCGCAAGACACAAAGTCAAATTTGTGCCTCCCAGACTCAAACCCGGGTGGGAGGGGTGAAAAGTGACGTGTGTGGCCAACCTGACACACATAACTTCAACGAGGACAATATTTCATGAAGAAATAGGAATAGTATCTAATTCTATTGAGTCCATCAATCCCATCATGCTATCAAAAAAGAGGTCTTTTGTCAAAAATTATCAAGGGAATGGAAAATTATTATGGAGTTTAGATTTTGTTTTTTTTAGGCCTTAATTTTAAGATATAAATTGGGTACTAGGTTATCAAACTCCCATGGTTATACAATTAACTTGCACCTCCCCTCCGCCCCCCCCCCCCCAAAGAAGAAGTCATTTTTAACTAGAGTTAGTGGGGTTTTTTTTTTGTTTTTTTTTTTGGGGGGGGGGGGGGGGGTTTCTATGATTAGTTGGTCTTTCATCGAGCTTGACCTGTAATCATGCGATTGTTACGTCTTAGTGATTATAACAGAGAGAGAAGGAGATGGGTAGGTTTTTAATTATGATGTAAGAGGAGAAATAAGATTTGGGGAACTGCAAAGATGCTAGATTAAACTGTGTTGAGATAATAAATTTGAATAATTTTCTTCTCCTTATTATTATATTTAAACCTGAATAATCATTGAAAATTTTTGAAAAAATTATTTTTGTTTTTGCAAACTATATGATTTCCTGAAATGATTTGCTTATGGAAACATTTTTCACAAACGCATATTTTGACATAAAAAGTACAAAGAAATGTATTACACTTTTTGTTTGAAAAAACAAATTGTCAGATTTTGGTCAACGAAAAATCAAAGTAAACATTGTTATTATTTACTCTATTTTTTGAGCAAAGATTCATTTAGAATTTAATAAAAAATTTAACAATACTTATGAAACAGTTATAAAGAAAATCTTACTGAGTTTTATATCGAATATCGGGGGCTGGGGAGATGGGAGGAGAGAATCACCTAGGAGGCTAGGACCGTGTTTGACAACAGTGTTTTGGGTAGCATTTAATATTTGACCAAGTCAATACACTAATTAGTTAATTTTTACTGTTCGGTAAGCTAGTGTTTTGATTAGCATTTCAAGTATCGTTTAGCGTTTTAAGCAGTATTTTTAAAAAACTAATAGTATTAACGTTTGATATTTAAAAGTAGCGTTTCATATTTTTTAGCCAAAAATATCATTTAAAAATTTTGTCTTTGAAAACTATCTATATCAATTTAAATCAATTTACATTAATCAGCTAGCATAACTGTTAAATTTACTAAATACATTAGTTTCAATTGCTCATCTAAATATTAATTTACGAACTGTTAAATTAGAAATATTATTCACTATCTATCTAAACAGCTATCTACTATTTAACTTATTTTATGTTATCTAAACAATTAATTTTATCGAACAAAACTTAGGACGCGAGATGGAGGCATCAACGCGCCAAAGAGCGGAGCCGCGTCGCCACGTGACGGCAGCTATAGAGCGAAGCCAAGGGTTATAAGTCTAAACCAATCATCTCCACGCCACGTAATCCCTTTCATGAAAATTCACAAACAGCGTCCAGGTTCAATGAACGAACCTGGGAGACGTTGATGCCCCTTTTTCTCGCCTCCATTATTTACCTCTCCGTTGTTCTCTCAACTCTCAGCCACATCATATAAACACCATTCACCAAATTTTTAAAACCCAACTCAAACACATTCAACAAATAACAAATCATCATCATCGTCGTCGTCATCATCAGTAGTAGCTGAAGAAGATACAAACCCCTTCATTCATCAACTGTAATCATCAATGGCTTTTGCTGTGACATCTCCTTCCCCTGCTTCTTCTGCTCCCAAGATCGCCTCTTCTCTCTCCTCCGACCTCAAAGGTACGCTACTACAGCCCAATTCATCAATGGGTTCTTTTTTTTAAAAAAATTTCGTAGAAATTTCTGGATTTTGATTCTGTTGGGGGGTTTGAAGTCTGATTAGTTGCGTTTGTGGGACCTGCAGTGCCATGCATTGGTGCGCTCCAGCCGTCGGATAGGCCTCATCCGACGATCATAAATCTTTCGACGCGGCGAGCCTCCCCCGTGAAGCCGGTGTTCGCCGCCGAGCCGCGGCGGAGTGATTCTGTGGGTCCTCTTGCTGCCACCCTCTCTGCTTCCGGTACCGGTATGATATATTCCTTTTCTCTCTCTCTTTTCTTTTTTTTTAATTCCGTGGATCATAATGAATAACAATAATTAAGGGTGAAGAAATGACGAATTAGGGTCTGGGTATTGTGTCCAATTGCAGAAGAGGGAGTGAGAGAAAATGTAGTGGTGGAGGAGGAGGAGGAGAAGGAGGACTATGAGCAGCTGGCCAAGGAACTGGAAAATGCTTCTCCTCTTGAAATTATAGACGAGGCTCTTGCCAAATTCGGCAATGATATCGCTATTGCTTTCAGGTATTCTATACTGTTTCATTTCTAAACTTCGTGGCTGATTTTAATTAGATTGTTAATCTTGTCATTGCAATATATTAAAGAGATTTCAGTGTTGTGGAATTAATTTGTGGAAACGATTCATAAAAGGATTGGCGAGTAATAAAGCTTATTGGGGTTTCAGTTGTAAAATTTTTTTTAGTGCGCTAAATGGGAAATCAAATTGAGAAAATTTAGTTTTGGACTTGTACTCTGATTGTTCGACCCCCTCATCGACTTCCAACTTAATTTTAATCACGAAGTCATTGATCATTAGCTGTTTCCCACAACGAATGTGAATTTTGAGAGGGGAGAAGTGAGATTTGAGCAGGGTAGTGGGATTTAGAGTCTAATTTGGGCTAAATTTGCGCAATAAGTAGTAAACAATATTGTTATCAGATGGTAATCGGCTTTGTGTTAGATGGGTTGATGAATGAAGATTTTTGAGTACAACCACCACAAAAATAGTACTAGTTCGGAACCCTAAGTCAATTGACATGATTTGCCTGATTTCAGACCCCTGATTTAGAGTAGGATGATGGGGGAAATCTGAGACTCTTGGTAATAAGAAAAGGAAGTTGGGTCACAATTAGAAAACTTGAACCTGTGATTTGACATTAATAACGTAATCTTGATAATTAGTTTTCAACCATCTGTGTACATCCCTTTTGGAATATGTGTTGGTTGATCAATTCTAGCAGCTCTTTTTGTCATATGTCTACCATATTGTCACTGACATCAGCCTTTATTTGCTTGATTTTTCAGTGGTGCCGAAGATGTAGCTTTGATTGAGTACGCCAAATTAACAGGCAGACCTTTCAGGGTCTTCAGCTTAGACACAGGGAGATTGAACCCTGAGACATATAGGTTCTTCGACACAGTCGAAAAACACTATGGCATCCGCATCGAATACATGTTCCCAGACGCCATTGAAGTTCAAGCCCTAGTCAGGAACAAGGGTCTGTTCTCCTTCTATGAAGACGGGCACCAGGAGTGCTGCCGTGTTAGGAAGGTGCGGCCTCTAAGACGCGCTCTTAAGGGCTTGCGAGCTTGGATTACTGGCCAAAGGAAAGACCAGTCACCTGGGACGCGGTCTGAGATCCCGGTTGTCCAAGTAGACCCAGTTTTTGAGGGCATGGATGGTGGGGTTGGAAGCCTAGTGAAGTGGAACCCTGTTGCAAATGTCGACGGCCGGGACATTTGGAACTTTCTTCGAGCCATGGACGTGCCTGTTAACCCATTGCACTCGCAGGGTTACATTTCGATTGGGTGTGAACCGTGCACGAGGCCTGTACTACCGGGGCAACATGAAAGGGAAGGAAGGTGGTGGTGGGAAGATGCCAAGGCCAAGGAGTGTGGCCTTCACAAGGGTAATCTCAAGCGGGACGGCTCGGTCCAACAGAATGGCAGTGCCAAATCAAATGGGTTGGCTGAAATTGCTGACATTTTTGAATCTCAGAACTTGGTGAACTTGAGCAGGACAGGCATTGAGAACTTGTTGAGGTTGGGGAACAGGAAAGACCCATGGATTGTCGTCCTCTATGCACCATGGTGCAAGTTCTGCCAGGTATCCTACTCAAAATCACCATTTTTCTACTGAATTCCTTCATAAACCTAGCAAATGAGTCATTCTGGTTGCGTTTGGCCTAGTTTAATCTGAATATTCCACTTATAGTAGTGCATTTGTTGGTCATTATGGATTTCAGTTTAGGTTGGATAAACTAAATATATCTCCTTATTATCTGAACAGGGAATGGAGTCCTCATACTTAGAGCTTGCCGATAAGTTGGCCGGCAGCGGTGTTAAGGTTGCAAAGTTCAGGGCAGACGGTGACCAGAAAGCATTTGCCAAGAGCAAATTGCAGTTGGGAAGCTTCCCAACCATCCTGTTCCTCCCAAAACACACGTTTCAGCCCATCAAGTACCCATCTGAGAAGAGGGACGTCAATTCACTCTTGGCTTTCGTTAATGCTCTCAGGTGATCACTACTCGGAAGCCACTGATGAATCCAGAAATTAATTCAAGCGGGGTAGGGACTCAAACATATATATGATTTGAAATTTGAAATTTAACAATAGTCATAAAACTGAAATTACAAAGTTAATACAATTACGGTAATTGCCCTCGGTAAATTTCGTGTTTTGAAAGCGATACATGATATCATCATTTGATACTGTTTCAAAAAGATCACCCTCAAAATAAGTAATAATAGTATCATTTAAAAATTCATCTGATATTTTATTGTGCAAATTGATCTTTGATGATCTTCATCGCTGAGAATACCCTTTCAACAGTTGAAGTGAAAACTGGTAAAAGTAATGACAACTTCACAAGTAGTTATTGGTGAGGAAAGCTTAGATACTTCTTCGTTTGAAGCAATTTCTTTGAAAGCTCATCAATTCTCCTCAAGTCGGAGAATCTCTCATCATCATGTACATTAATAATAAAAGTATCAAGTTTACAACTAAGTGTCTCAATGCCGAACTTATCAAAATCATCTGGATACAATTCAGTCATTCGAAGTATTTTTTCCTTATCAAAACTGGAGAATGAATCTACTGGGTTCAAACAAGTTACACCGAGAAGCAACTCAGTGCTCGCTTCAGGAAAGCGACTATTAAGCTCTTGCATCTGCATATCAAGAATTGTGTAGAGCACATCAACACGATAGTAATGTTCATTTGTCACTTTAGAAACTCTGCAGTTTACTCTTTGTCCACGAATAACATGGAAATCATCCATGTCAGGAATCTCAATATCGTACTTGTGACAAAATGCATAAACATTTTCAATCAAAGAATCTCATCTTTGATCCCTTGTCAGTTGTAGCTGTTGCTTAGTTGAACCAAGCAATGATATAGCATTGACAATGTCTTGATCTCTTCTTTGTGAAGCTTGATTGAGAGCATTTGTAATTCCTAAAATCAATTTCATCAAATGCAACAAGAAAGCAAACTCAAATTTTTGCATGCCATCTAAAGCACTTTTGGCTTTGACCCTGTCTTCCGAATGATTAGCGTAATCTCCAATCACATCAAGCACATTAAGAATTGGATCAAACATGATAATAATATTGGCAAATGTTTTAAAATGAGAGCCCCAACGAGTGTCTGCGGGTTTTTGTAGCCCAAGTTCTTGATTTAAACCTCGCATAGTTTGAAGCTCACCCATACGTAATGCTTCTTCAACCTGTTTTGCCTGTTTTTCTCGAAAATCATCTCTACATCTATAGGAACCTCCAATCATATTCAACATGACACCAACCAAGTCAAGAAGCCATCCAATATTATTATGATTTCTTGCAACCGCGACCAAAGTTAATTGAAGTTGTTGAGCAAAGCAATGAATATAATGGGCTGATGAATAATCTTGCATAATCAAGCTTCTAAGCCAATTAATGTGACCTCGCATATTACTAACCCCATCATACCTTTGTCCCCTTATTCGAGATGGACTAAATGATAATCCAGAAAGCAATGAATAAATAGACTCCTTCAATGCCAAAGACCTAGTATCGGTCACATGAACAGGGCCAGCCAAACGCTCCATAACAAATCCTCTTTTATCAACAAACCTTAAAACGAGAGCCATTTGTTGTTTACATGATAAAGCACGGGATTCATCAACTAATATGAAAAAATATCCATTGTCAAGTTCTTAAAGAATAGCCTTCACAGTTTCTTTTGAACAAGCATTTGCAATTTCTTTCTAGATGTCAGAGGAAGTCATTATATGATTGCCTGGAGCATTTTTTAAAATAACATTTCCCACATTGTCATTCTTTTCCGCATGAAATTGTAAGAAAGTCTTGAAAAATCCTTTCCTTCTCGACAATTCACTTTCATCATGGCCTTGAAATGGCAATGCAGAAAGCAAAAGTAATCTCACAATATCAATTGAAGCATTCAGGAGAGTGTAGTACTCAGACTCAGTTTGCTCTGATTTTTTTATCCAAGGCAGTCTGTGTGGATTGCTTTTGCATCATCAAGTCTTCACGTCGTTTCACGCATTGATTATGGACACTATTTGATCCACCCACATGCATCTTAAATCTTTCTATCTTATTCCAACTTCTAAATCCTTTAGAAGTGAATGTTTCACCTCAAAAATGACTTGAACTTTCATGCTAATTCTTGAACAAATAACAACACAAGCAAAAAGCCGCATTTTCTTTTATGCTATATTCTAACCAATTGCCATAGATATCAAACCAAGACTCATTGAAACGACGATAATTTTCAAACATCAATCTTTGAGGAAACGCATAATTTCGGGGTTGACAAAGGTTTTTTGAATATAAGCTATTCTTACCTCATCATGCTCATTTGGATGATAATGTGAAATTGGTTTTCTTTCAGTTGAATCTGACTGAAGAGCACTTGAATCAACTCGGCTTCTCCCACAAGACGAGGGATTAGTGTTTGCATCAAAATTTGAGGTTTGTGTTTGAGTGTTGTGTTCGCTAGTTTCTTGATTCAAAGGAGAATTTTCAGGAGCAGAAGTTGAAGGAAACGATTCAGTAGCCAACTTTTTGAAATATCTATGCATTTTCAACTGAACTAAAAAAGATTTAATTAGGCAAGTGAAGGATATTCAATACTTATAACTAATCAGAAGAGAATCTAAGGAGTGAACAACACATACAATTACAATTGACAAATGATTTATAGACAATTTCATCAAATGATTTCAATAATTGAAACTAATATAACTATGTAAATAATTAAAGAGTAAACAATCAAAAATTTGACATAGAAAACGAACCCAAATCACACTCACAATTAAGAACGAAAAGTTACTGGCTATTCTCCTCTGCTTTTCTTGGCTACAAAACAGCAAGAGAAAGTAATCGGTAAAATAGCAACAGCTAGGTTGGTTTGTTGTCTCATCCTCAAATATATTTATATAACCAACCCAATCAAAGTGTAACTCAGGTCTCATGGGAATTTTAACTTCACAAATTATCAAACATCCATTTTATTTCAAACGACAAACAACAAAGGGAAAACGTAAGGGAGGGGGGGGGGGGGGGGGAGTAGAAACCTTCGATGCAACTAGACTCAGGATGACAACTCAATCAAAGTGTAATTCTGGCCGGGGGGGTTGACGGTGGCTGCCGGCGAATGCCTCCGGTACCGGTGGTGGATGGCTAGGTGGGTCTGGGGGGGTGGGCGTGGTTGCTGGACAGCCTAGAGTGGTTGCTCCGTTGGCACCGCTGTTGCCTGCGTTTGTGGCTCTATGACTGGGCGAACGCCTCTGGTACCGCTGGTCAGGGTGGTGGACGGCTAGGTGGGTCTGGGCGTGGTGGCTGGACTGGTTGCTCACTTGCTTCGTTGTTGCGTTTGTGTCTCTGTGACTGGGCAGTGGGCGAGTCAAATGAGGGGAAGGGCAGAGTGGCAAAATTTAGTCCAAAACTTAGGGGGGGGGGAACAGAGAGCAGCAAGATTCAAACCTAGCCACATGCGGATGCCTTAGACAAGTTCCACACCCTTTCTACCACCAGAGCAATCTTGTCTTAATACAACTAATCCATCACAAATTATATATATACGTTATTTCTTTCTTTTTTTTTAACTTAACTAGCAGATTTTTTTTTTAAAGCGGGGTCGGTTGATCCCATGTGATCCCACCATAGCTCCGCCCTTGTCGGAAGCCATTACATGCTCCATGAATCAAACAAAACAGAAGGATAAGGAAGGTGTCTAGGAAGTTCAGTAAATTGAACAAAATTTGCCCTTGAGCTTTTCTGCATCCCTTCCAAGAGGATATGTTAATTCTAAAGGGGGGCTGTGTAGTAGTCACATGAATATGATGACTTGCTTTTGTACAAGTCTGAGATGTCTTGTTCATAGAACTATAGCCTTTTCTTTGTTCCTTTTTTTTTTTTCCCGGTTCTGGGCGGGGGTTTGTTGAAGTGGATATGAAGTGGCTGTTGAACATGGGAAGCATTGGTAAGGGTAAAGCTCCTCCCTTGAGTCTAGGTTGTACATCTAATTTTGGAGGATTGATTTTGTTTTAGAACAAAGCTCCATCTGATTTAATGGTACTATCATTATTGTACTGTAAATATGTTTAGTTTTGGGCACTGTATATTTATAGGGCAACTGACTCCAAGAAGCCATCGGTTCAGAGTTGAGGGTTCTTAGAGCATTCCCAATTTGAGTTCTAAAAATTGAAACTCAAGCATGCCACATCATCAAAAGTTCTACAGTTTTGAAACTTACATTCCATCACTTTTTCAACCAATAGAATTCTAACTTAAATTATATAATAAAATATTTTATATAGACCCACCTTGTAACATTATTTTTTTTATCAAATATCAAAATAATATTTTTTTATTAAGAAAAAAAAAGAAAAATCAATAAAAAATTAAAAAAAGTACAAAAAGGTGGAATGAGTGGAGGAATGGGCAAATGTAGAGGCCCACATGCCCCCCCCCGTTTCCCCTGAATGGCAGGGTATCCCCAGCACGCGTGTGACATACAGGGCCCACAAGTCTCACGTGTTTTACATGACTGGGGATGCTCTTAGTACTCACAAAGAGCCTCTTCATATTGAGTAGCCTAAGTATAATTCAGGATCTATTTGAAACCCATAATTTCACCTTTTCTATGGTTTCTTTTTCAAGAATTTATTAAAAGCAACGCTAATTGTATTCAATTTGCTGAAGTGTCACGTCGAGGTAGCATGGAGGGGCGGATCTATTTGAAACAAAATATAACCATTATTTTACATTTCTTCCGTAATATGTATAACAAATGAAGCCAATGTTCTGAAGTCTCATTTCATTAGAAATAGATCCGGGATCTATCAAATTTGTCATGGAAATAGGGATAATATTGGCAATTACAATTCCGTTGGGTTTGCTTTAGTGCGGTTGCCTTATTTTGGGTATTGATTTTATTATAGTGTTTGATCATTGACTAATTAGAATCTGCCGAGTTTGCAAAGTACATAGGAGTTTGGATATGGAGCGTTACCCTATAATTACGAAGACATCACATTAAATGTTGATTGGTGTTTGCTCCACAGCAAAGATCTCTAACATGAGCTAATGAGCTACTTTACTTTAATCCATTTGTAGAAGTTGAAGAATAATCAATCAATCTAATTGCTTGCCTCAAGATCGGACACCTGGGGATGGGAAACGCTGAACCAACATGCCACATAACGTGTGCATAGGTGAAAAATCAAATGGACCCTATTGGGGCATTTGGTGGGATCCGTTCGTGTCATGTGGATCCGGTAATCGGATACAGGCCCATTCACCAAGTTCATGAACTACAAAAGAGTGATGTCCAATCCACGTAGAGGATGCGCACATAGGTATCTCTCTGGTTTGGAACAATACCAACCACATCTAACCCAAGCGTCGAAAGCCCTGATCCAAGATCGTATTTTTAACTTATGATCACCACCAGTTGTCTATCTCATCTTCTGATTTCTCAGCCAACCAAAGCAGACCTCATCTTTCTTATCTCAACCCCTTAACCCTGTTTCCCCCGCTACTTAGCCTCCTCCTTCATCCTCTCTCCCCTCTTTGCACCACCATACCAATCAAATAACCCCCTAATATAATTAATCTTCTCTACGTTTTCAAAATGGCGACAATCATGTCTTCATGCACAACAATAGTCCCAGCAACTGTGACAATCATTAAAAACAATGCTAAGCAGAGGCCGGTGTACATGAAGGGGTTCAACTACTACAGTGGGCTCATGACCCACAACATCGTGTCTAGGCCGGGTCAGCCGGTTAGGTCCCAGCAGCACTTTGCCAAGTTGGTGGGCTCGTTGAGGACGACCAAGTCGGGTCGCCGCCGCCGTGCTGGTGCATTGTCTACTCGTTGCAGTGCTGCCGCTGAGATCTTCAGGATTGCTGCCATCATGAATGGACTTGTTCTTGTGGGTGTTGCTGTTGGCTTTCTGCTTCTTCGTATTGAGGCTGCAATTGAAGAGTCTGAGTAACATTTTTACCTTTTTATTAATTTGCTGTCAAGTTTATCTCTGGGAGTTAATATATTAGTTGGTATATTGTTTTTGAAGTTGTCGTTGATTAATCAGTGGAAACTGGTGTCCAATTTGTAAGTTTCATAATTATGTTTATACAGCTCAATTTCCCATTATTTCTTTTCCCCCTCATCTAATTTGGTGGTTTTTGTGTTTGCCATTTTGATCTCAATCTTTGCAGATGGTTCAATATTTCAAGTATAGCATCATCGAGTTAGATTAAGATCAGTTTGACTTATGTAAGTCTGGTTGTGTTGATTTTAGATCGGAATCAAGTGGTCTCGTTAAGACCAAAATCATGCACAATAGGTTAATTCGCTGTGTTTGTGTTTTGTTTGTTCTTTGTTTATGTTTGTTTTTTGTCGTGAACTTCGGCTAGATTGTTGTTCTCACTCTTCGGCCCGGTTCTTTTCATGAATCAATTGTAAAATATCAATCTCAACTTATTTCAACTCACTTCAATATACTTCAATTTATTTCAACCTACTTAAATCAACTTCAACTATTTTAACCAAGTTCAATTTATCACATAAAAAAATTCATCTCACTTCAACTGATTTCAACCCATTTCAACCTACTCTAACTCACCTATATCACCCTTTTACCTACAAAAAGAAAAGGCCCTTCATGCCCTTGACATTCAATTATTGGAAAAAAAAAGTGGGATCGTCTCGTAAGTCACAACGGATCAACAAACCTTGGTGATCTTAATCCCAAAGGTAAGGATGCCACTGGGAGCAAACATGACTATATGAGGATACTAAATTTTGCCATTGCTATTGGGTGACGAAATACTGCAGAAACTAAGCTCAAGGAGAACTAGCTGTTATCTTAGATATTGAGAGCCTGAGTATCTTACTTGAGCGAGCAAATGTGCTGATACACTGATCGAGTTTCAAGTGCTTCTTATGTTATAATATAACATGCCCCCTTATGTAAATGTTATTTGGATTGAAGCATAGATGTTGCAAATGCAGTAAATTAATATTATGCAATAAATCAATATAAGGATGATTGAGATTTGAACGTGAATCTTTCTTCTAAACGTATCACTTAGAAAGATACGTATATTATATTCAAGAACCAACTTAAACAAAAACCTGAAACTCATGATTAAATATTTAAAAATAGATTTTATACTTTAACAAAACCGTTACTGCTTATGGGCTTGGGCCCCTTTTGGGCTTAGTGATCAAGGGAACATGAGCATAATGGCTATGTAAACTATGGGGGCCTCTTATTTTTTCGGATGGGCCTTTTTCAATGTATTGGAATTCCTCCCCCACTTCCCCGGTTCCCCCCCCCCCCTTTCTTTTTCCTTTCACTATTTTTCAAATCTTGAGTTTTTTCAATTATGTCTTGGTTTTTTCAATTTTTTCTAATTCGTTCTGCAGTTCTGGCAAAAGGGCTTATGATATTTGTTCGATCTTTAGGTGCTTTTGAGTTTGTTGTTTTAAATGTTTTTCAGTACTATCAATTTCTTCTATTTTTTTTTTCAATATCATATAGTTTCTTACAACACTATTCCTTTAAAATCATTTAGTTTTTTTGTTAGCACCTAAACATTTTTAATTGAGATTGTTCAATTCCAAATAACAACTCGATCATTACTTTGTATGTCGGCTTCAAGTAGGATCACTACTAAAAAAAGTCAAACCGTGCGTTCTCAATATAGTTTAAAAAATCCAAAGTTATTAACGAGTAAATGTAAATTTAGTTTAGGCAAGCTAAAATTAATACTTCATATCTATTATATATCTTTGTTTGATATGTTTCAATTATCAAAGACAACCACGAGACCCGGATCGTATAACATGATGTAGGCACAAAATGACAAGTAGTAACATGGGTTATCTTTGATGGGGAACTTTGAGGCAAAGCCATACATGTGAGAATAATTCCCTGCCCTGCATATTGTTTGCTCGTGACTCACTTCAGCTGTTCATCTTTGTTAGTATCATACTTAAAGTTGAAAAAATCTGACCCGATACTATAATATAATTGAAACCTGACCTAAAATTACTGAAACGCATGCTTGTGAGAGTCCTCTAATTTTGCCCTTCCAGTATTTTTTTCCCTTTTCTTTTATTAGTGCAGGTCAGAGACTCCCATTCATATTTATTTATTGTTTACTCTGTGAACATCTCTGATGAATTAATAGACTACTGGAAATATCTGGGAAATTTCATCCAGAATGAAGCAGCCAACCTGTGCTTCTTGAAGAGCCAGTGTACGTACAGCTGAGCCTTTTACATTACCTGTCAGTCATCTGTCATTTGCAGAAACTGCCCTTTTCTCAAGGGCATCTCTGTGTTCACCAATAAAAATTTCACACAGGCTAAGAAACAAAATGGAACACCTTTTCAAATCCCTGCTTTTACTTGAATTTTAGCAATCTAATGCATCTCTAGGAGTGTGGGAAATAATTAATGGAGGAAATCTTGAACCCTAATATCTTCGATTAATACATTTGAGGGTGTAAAGAATAGACTACAGTTTGATATAATAAGAGATAGAAAAAAGGATTTTTAATATGCTCGTTCTTGTTCCTTTCATCAATTATGACTTCACGATCACAACAATTTTTTAGTATACAACAACAACACCACCTTTCAGTGTGGGTTCCGCTTTCGCGAGGTCTGGAGAGATCCAGATGTAGGCAACTTTACATCTACCAATATTCCTATCAACAATTTTTTAGTATCTAATTTGAATTTTGAAGATAAGTTGAATACTTTGGAGATACCAGGACCTCTCAAATGTTAGATGATATGG
Source organism: Selenicereus undatus (assembly GCA_017589665.1). Classification (NCBI taxonomy): domain Eukaryota; kingdom Viridiplantae; phylum Streptophyta; class Magnoliopsida; order Caryophyllales; family Cactaceae; genus Selenicereus; species Selenicereus undatus. Next base: position 5,030,366 of record JACYFF010031959.1, read on the forward strand.
GGGTCCATGGCTTCAGTAGGGTCAAAATTTTAATGAAAATGTGAAATTGTTGTTGCTTGGTATTTGGGGATATATAAATAGAATGGGAATGTGCGGCGAGTAGATAATACAATTTGCATGTCGGTTTCATGGAAATAGGATAAATTGAAGGATTAGGAATAGGAAGCCTCTAGTCATCCTTTGAAATATATATATATCTAACTTGTTTTGTTAGGTGAAATTTTCTTATCGAATGTACCTGTAAAATGAATATCAAAAATTATATATGGGACCTGAATTTAGAGATTCACACTGCTGTTGTGGAACCCTCAAGAAAAGTATTCTATGACAATAATTGCATAAATAGATTTAGACCATTCATTATACCTAAAATTACTATATAATTTACAAATATGATTCATTTGTTTCATCGTAACGCAGTTTCTTCAAAACCTATATTGTACTCTTAAATGTGAATACTCTCATATACCACATATGTAATTATATATTAAAAATAGAATATACAATAAATATACTTTTAGAAAAATTTATAAACTAAATGCGGGAATATATACTTATAGGTGCATGCAATAATTTGCCCAATTTATTAATATGTTTTTTTTTTGGGGGGGGGGCGGGGGGAACATAAAAAATTATATTAGATCAAAACATTTTATACAGAAATAAAAGGACGGGCCACCGGCCATAGACACCAAAATGCCCCGACCCAGATAAAGACCACCCTAAAACAGCAAAATAGGTGGGTGCAACCTATTCATTTCTTTGTATAATACATCCATTTCTGCATGGAAGAAAAGCTTCTTCTTCCTTTGTTTACTCCATAGCATCTTTCTTATATGTAATTCACCAAACTCCACAGCATCTTTCTTTCCCTTTTTTTTTATTAAATAAAATTTGTGGCTGTCTGGCTGTAGGCATAATTTCCACAGGTCAGCTCCTCGGTCTCCGTCGCCCACCGCACCAGAATTTCAAAAATTAAAACAATCAAGTCAGTGCTCAATCTATAATAAAATAGTCAGCCAACTAAGCAGGGGGGGGGGGGGGGGGGAATTACACATGCAAAGAATTTGCTGAATCCCTGTGTCTAATTTATTGACTGAAAGTGGCCTCACCAACCATCATAGAAAGTGAAATTTGCACTTCTTTTCACTTGTCGGTTATATATAGTAAAGCCAATTTGTAAAAAAAAAAAAGTATTCAGAAGAAAGAGCCCTTTTCCCCCCCAAAATGCATAATTGATGATTTGTTGATTAATTAGGTTGGATTCGAGAACAATTGATTGTCCAAGGTTTGGATACTAGAAGCAACCAGCAAGAAACTGACATTCATTAATTCATAGCGGTAATCTTTGTAGCAATCCCCATTTCTGGTCTCTCTATCTTTCTTATATTTAGAGATTACCCTATCAATCAGATGTCTTGTCACTTCGCTGCTGGAAGAAAAGTGGAAAGCAAAGAGGAAGAAGAAAGAGGGGAGAGAATAGTAGGATGCAAGGATCTGTTGCTAAGCGAGAAGCAGAGGGTGATGCTGTGAAGTTCAAGCTTCATATCCATGGCTGCTCTTAGTCTTACTCTTTTGCTTGTCATCGTTCTCTTCTGTCTTCTGCTCACTGCATTTTCAGGTAATTTCTATCTTTTGACACTTGTCCACTTCTTTTTAGTGATATTTGAGCGAACCCATTTCAACAAATGATGAAAATTTGAGCCTTTTGCTGTCTTAATCCCTGTTTTTCTCATACTGCTTGTATATAAATTTGCTAAATTTACCAAATTTTAGCGGACCCAGAATAGTATTCTCCATTTTCCAGTACGTTTTTTTGGTTTGTGCTTTTGCCCACATCATATTTCATCAATTTCAAGCTACCCATTTTGAAAACTGTTGATTTAAGTTGAAATCAACACAGGCCCATTTCTCTAATTGGCCAAATTTAGTAAATACATGTTGGAATTTTACTTAACTCCACTTTACCAATTTCAGCTCAGGGGAAAAGAGTAGCTGAAATTAAAGAAAATGAAGGGACAGATGAACCCTATGTTGGAGTGAATATTGGCACAGATGTATCAAACTTATTACCCCCTTCCGATTTGATCTCATTTCTTCAACTACAGAAGATTACACATGTTAGACTCTATGATGCTGACCCGGATTTGCTCAAAGCACTAGCCCATACGAAGATCCGGGTCATAATTGGAGTACCCAATAACCAGTTGATTGCAATTGGAGCCTCCAATACCACTGCTGCTGCTTGGGTTAAGCGAAATGTCGTTGCTTACTACCCACAAACACTAATCATTGCCATTGCTGTGGGTGATGAAGTTTTAACCACAATACCTTCTTCTGCCCCTGTGCTTTTGCCTGCAATTGAGTCAATTTACAGTGCACTTGTGGCCTCAAAACTTGATAACCAGATCAAAGTCTCAACCCCGCATTCGGCATCAATAATTTTGGACCCTTTTCCGCCTTCTCAGGCATTTTTCAACACCTCAATGACCCAATACTTGTTGCCCCTTGTAAAGTTTTTGTCCAAAACCCAGTCCCCTTTGATGATGAATTTCTACCCTTACTATTCTTTCATGGAGAATAATGGTGTTGTGCCCTTGGATGACTGTTTATTCAAGCCCTTAACCCCTTCAAAGGAGATGGTAGACCCTAACACTTTGCTTCACTACACCAATGTATATGATGCCATGATTGACTCAGCTTATTTCTCAATGAAAAACCTCAATATCACTGATGTCGTTGTGCTTGTGAGTGAGACTGGGTGGCCTTCAAAAGGGGACTCCAAGGAGACTCATGCAACAATAGATAATGCAGATACTTACAATTCCAACCTCATTGAGCATGTATTTGACCATGCTGGTACCCCATTTCACCCCGAGATCACATCTAGTGTGTACATATATGAATTGTTCAATGAGGATTTGAGGTCACCCCCGGTGTCAGAAGCCAATTGGGGGTTGTTCTATGGGAATACTACGCCAGTGTACTTGTTACATGTTTCTGGGATTGGGAGTTTCTTGGCTAATGACACGACGAATCAGACTTATTGCATTGCCTTGGATGGGGTTGATGGTAAGACTTTGCAGGCAGCATTGGACTGGGCTTGTGGTCCGGGGAGAGCTAATTGTAGTGAGATTCAGCCAGGGGAGCCTTGTTACCAGCCTAACAATGTCAAGAGCCATGCTTCCTATGCTTTTGATAGCTATTACCAGATGGAAGGGAAGGCTACTGGGTCCTGTGATTTCAAGGGTGTTGCCGTAATCACCACCAATAATCCTAGTAAGTATTCCCTCATCGTTTTTCTGGCATTTTATTGACATTCGAAACTTCTCTGCTTGCCATATGTATAGTATATGCTACACTAGAAATTGCAAACTTGGATAGATAATGCTGAGTTTTGTTTTATTATTTGGTAATTTGGAGTTTTCGTCCATACACAACATTAACATCGATGATCTACTACGATTTTGATCTTGCTTAAGGCTAAGATTTCAGAAATTTGAAGTTTTATCCTTCTTTGTGGAAAACATAGAGACCAGTTCCGAACAACCCATAGAAGAAAAGAATCTACACTTAAGTTGAAGGGATTGATGTTTGGCAAAGACGTTTAAGAGCTTTTCAAGGCATTTTAGCTGTGTTTTGTTGTGAGGAATTAGCTGATCCAGTGGTTTAAACACCTAATTCATATGCTTGGTATGTTGGTTTGTTCAAAGAGTTAGCCTCAAATGCTGATTTAAAAAAGAGCTCAGATGAGTAAACCCCCCACCTCCAGGTCCCTTTTCTTGGGAAGAGTTGTTTGGAAATTATTAGTCAAGATGACTAAATTGTATCATGTATACATGAATGTAATTTATCTTACCAAACCTTTTTTGGTAAACCGCTAATGTAAGTAATGTTGTCGTATATTAAAATCCATTAATACAATCAGCTAATACTTAACAACTAAATATTCAAAACGCCTAGACATTCATATTTACAAAATCGAATTTTTTAGCTGTCTTCAGTTCAAAAGGCATATGGGAAAGGGATAGGAATTTAGCTTGCCACTAGTGCACTCTTCATTGTAGGAAAGGTGGGAAGATGTTAGATGTAAAGTGAAGTGAATGGGATAAAGTCATGAATGTAATGCATGCCTCTTGGTAATAGAATCCAAGGCCCTTTCTAGCTTATAGCTTAGCTTAGCTTCTGCTCTTACTGAGTGCCCAAAGGTCTTCTTAGGCATCTTGGTTGCAGATTATAAAATTTCACTTTTGGTTCGTCTACAACACAATTCATTGGTAGGAAAGTCGCTATTAGTTTTGCTGTACTTTGCAGCAGTACTAGCTAGTTCTAATTGAGGTGTAAAGAACACAAATTATTTAAAGCATGATGCAGGCAAGCCACTACTATTTGGTAAAGGAGGGAAAATGAAAGCACTTTTTGCTGAACCTGAAGGTGACCTCTCCAATCTTATAGGGATGTCTGGTGCTTAACGTAATGATATTATGGTACTTTTCCGGTAATTCTGAATACACCAACTAAAGTTACACTTCCTCAACACCAGCGTAATGTAACTTTCGAACAAAAAAAATTTAGCTGTACAAACAGGGGATTTTAAGGATTAAAATTGAATAAGTATGGCCCGGTTTGGTAAACAGTTGTTAGCTGTTAGCTCCATATAATCTCTGTAATTGTCGTATAAGATTAGAGCTCCATATAAAACTTAGATGGGGATGTGCACCAACTTGTGGGCAGTTTAATTTGTATTCTGGTACATTTCCATATGTTTGTTGATATTCTTCTTGACATATAGCATATATAGTTGCTTATTGATTGGCTTCTTTGCCACTTGTGTTTGAATATATGGCATCTACACATTTTGTTTACTTGTGATGTGGGTGATATTTGCAGGTCACGGGAGCTGCATTTTTCCTGGCAGGTGAGCTTTGAGCTTTACCTTTCACTTTCATACTGTTATTTAAATTTCCCCATTGTGCTTTAGTCATTCACATTTTACGGAGACTGTATTTAGACCCAAGTAGTCTCGGGCGGAGGACTGGTTGGTTTGGATCCACCCTGGGTCAGCAGCTTGCTGAGCAGCCCAGCCTGGCTCGGCTTGATTAATCAGCAAGCTGAGTTGGGTTGCACCGTCCGTATAGAATACATCGCCCGATTTGACTTAGGCCTTGAATTTTGATCTGAAACTTAGCCGTACAAAATCATAGCAGTTTGATCCCTACCGTTATAGACAAAGGAGGAAAAGGGCTTCGAAGAATTCCCCCCTCCACCAACCACATTTCCTCCAAAAAAAAGGAATTTAGGAAAGAATGGTGAACTGCTTGATTGGTTGAACTAGCCCGGTTCGAACTAATAAACCCATCCACTACTACTGACAAAGCATTGAGCCAGCTCGACTCAGAATAAGAATGGGTTCATCTAGGCCATGGCTAGTTCAACATGACCAGCTAGCATTACTAGCCCATCGATGACCACTTTGCCAGTGTAAAACTTTGCTAGCTCACCCTTCCCGCTTCTTGCATATAAACTCCTGGTGAATGGCTTGAGCACAATTTGCCTTCTCAAAAACTGCGACATAAAATAAAAATTTAACCTGTGACTTTTCTAATTCATTTCTGCCTGGAAATATATTTTACAGTAAGCAGGAGAAAAACAACACCAAGGAGCAGGTCAATTCTACTCAAAACGCCAATGGAGCAAGTTGTAGAGGCTCTCTGTTGGACTTAATGCACACTGGTCTAATTTCGCTGTGTAGTTCAGTGTTTCTCTGTTATGTTTTGGAGTCCTTTCATGTTGCTAATGGAGTATACTCCAGTACATAATCATAAAATCATTATTTTAGGGAAAATATGTGTATTAATAATATTTACTTTGTAATTCATTCATAATTCTTTGGATAATAATTTTATAAGTGTTTGGGGGAGCCATCCCTAGGATTTGGAGTTTTGGTTAATGAGTTTTCTCATTTTGAAGCCTTTTCTGGTTATCTGTGTCTCCACATTTTCCCTTGTAAAATGTAGTGTTCTCATCAATGAAAATGTAGCCTGTTTTTGATATTTCTAGTGAGTAAATCTCGAGAAAATTTGAAAATGAGAAATCCATAGAAAATGCCAATGGTGAAATAAGGTGGGCAAAATCCTCTGTAACTTGGGAGTCTCAGTTACATCGGTAAAAGTTTTTGCAAGTTGTTATCATAAGAGAGTTTCAAACATTGTTTATATTTGTCGCTCTATACGTCTAGGTCAAATTTTTTTGTCTAATTTTGTTAATTATACTTCTACACTGAAATCTTTTATCCGATTTTATAACTAGAGTTGAATTACTTGAGAAAAGGGGAAGCGCGATGATTTTAAAGATAAGGAATAGGTGGTAACTAGACTTAATGAATTGATCAAAGAGAGCCGACGTACAAAGAACAATAGTAAAACTAATCCATACATGATTACAAAGAAATCATCATTTTACACGGAAAAACTTTAAACAACCACTCTAAACATACTAACAAAGTAGTTAACTTTAAACAACCACTCTAAACATACTAACAAAGTAGTTATTAAATTTTGTTGTCTAATTGACCTCGCTTTCAAAGTTCAAACCCTCACTACTTTGTTGTCAATTGCTCAGTTGACACCAGAAAGCTGCCCCCAACGTAAAAAGGAGGGTCTTGTTTCTTGAAGATGGTCAGATGCATGGCATTCTGTTAAGCACACATAACCAACGTATGTTTACTCGCGTTTACGTAGATTTTATATTCATTCACATAACCCAAAATGCGGTGAGCGTGGATCGAACACGCGACCTTCAGATCTTCAGTCTGACGCTCTCCCAACTGAGCTATCCCCGCCTTCTCGCTTTGTCAGCTCTACGTTTATTTACTCTATGGTTAAATGTAATCTGAAAGTACAAAGTCGAATCCGGTTATACTTTATAAATAGATTATTTTTGAATTTTTACATTTCAGTTTCTTGTGGAATGGTAAAATAATAATAATAAAAAAATTTCTCACATTGTAAAATAATAAATCAGTACCATACTTTTGTTATCTTAAGGTAGTCAAATTAAATGTTAAATAAATAGAATCTCATAGTACTAATTTATTATTTTCAAAATATTGGAGGCTTTTTTTATTGTTTTGTAATACTTGAGGGTGGGACATTGTAATTAACCCTTATTTTAATTTATTGCCCAAACTCAACTTAAATCCAAATTTGATTATATTGCATTTATTTAATCGTAATAAGTTTCAAACAATAAGAAGTTATTTGTATTGTGTCTTTGTCCCAAATAAAAAGACCAACAACAAAGGTCTTAAGAATTGTTTTGTTTCAAAATTTTCAGATTCTAATATAACTCTAATTTTAATTCTATCATATTTTGATCATAAAAGTTAATTAGACATATTCTTATATTAAAAGTGGTTTTATTAATTTTTCATATGACATACTAGGTATTCAAATTTATGATTCCATATTTTTTGTTGAAGGAAGTGTAAAATTAGCAATAGCTCATATCCGCCAACATATGTAATTCTATGAACTTGACTCTATTCCCATTCAACCCAGCGACTACTGTAAGGAAATGTGCGTGTTAATTAATTAATTTACAAATTTTTTATTAATACAACGTAAATAATTATTTGCAGAAGAAATTAAAGAGAGATTGTTATAATTTATTCTTTTTGAGGTGAAAAGCCGGCTTGTAGGTCCATGTAAACACGCAGAAAATACGATAATAATAATATGAAATCAGAGTTGCGAAATTGTTTTATTAATACAACATAAATAATTATTTGCAGATGAAATCAAAGAGAGACTAGCTGTTATATATAATAATGTGATGAATAGTTGATGTTTGGAGTCCGATCTGAACATGTGAAGGCCAGCCAGGCTTTTCAATGGAGCTCAGTATTCGGGTGTGTCGGTGATGTTATTATTTTTGGTCCAAACTTTCCTGTCATCATTTTCTAAGGTTGAGCATGCAAGATCTAGCAAAGGAGTACTTGCACAAATTGTGAACGTATTTTTCTAAAGGGAGAAAGTACTGATTGATATAGATTATCAAACTTAAACTGATTAATAGTTGTGAATTAACAAAATATGTCATTTAGTATGAAGATTATTGAAGATAATATCCATATTCTCGACGAAATATATCTTAGTTTATCCATAAATGTAAAAAATACATTTCTCTTAAGTTTGTTTTATCCCGTCCTCTCCCTCCTCTATGTGGTGCTTCCAATAATACCTGCTAAATAATAGTCACATAATTATATTTTTTAAAAATGCATACACATATAAATAAGCCACAAAGATTAGTGTAACAAGGGATATTTACATAATACAACGACATCTCTACATCAAAATTGGTTTTATTTAGAAATTTAAGTTTGATAACAATGGTCAAGTTATATTCTTACAACTTGATATGATTTCCTAATACGAGATGAAGCCCATATATTGAATTAAGTTGCTTCGTAGTTGCTTTCGTGTCTAACAGCCAGCTTCACATTGCCTTCATGTGTGTGCCCATTTTTAAGAACATGAGCCATTAGTTGTATAAAATAAAATGAGATGGTCAAGTCAAATCAGAGCATAGCATTAACTTTAGTTTAGAAAAAGAAGTTTGAGCAATGACAAAGCACATACTGAATGGGATCTAGTCTAGTCTAGACTATATTAATAGTATAATTTTGTAGTCACATATTGCCATAATGTAACCTACTTTTTTTTTTTTTGGTTTTTTAAATATGAACGAGGCATGAAAATTGATGTAGGTAGATTTAAACTTAGGTTTTTCGTAGCAGCTTTTAAAATGTCTATTAATTGAATTAACTGACATCCAGTCTACTGTACTGTCTAAGACACTTAATAATGAGTTTAGAGTTGATTTATTTTTCTATTTCTTTTTCGAAAGAACAGTTGAAAGGGATATAGCTTTGTTCGTCCTTGCAATTATTGAAAGTGGAGCTCTTCATCTATTGTGATATTTGGACTAATTGAATTAGAGCAGAAAACATATGCAAACAGCAATCCTAATTCTAACTGCAATTTTTTTGGGGGTTTTTTTTTTTTTTTGTTTGGGGGGTGGGGGGGGGGGGGGAGGGAGTTGTGTAGAAGACGTCATCTTATACAATCATATATAATATGTGGTTAAAAAAACTTAGGTGATTTGTTAGGTCTTATTTATTATCTGTTCTTAAAAAATATGCTAGTTATCAAAAAATTTATGAAAATAGGCAAGGGAAATTATTTTAGATAACCTCTTAAATGTAAAAATTTATTTAGTGGATAGTCAAATTTTTGAAAGTTAAGACAAATCCTAAAGTTTCAATGGCACCCCAAAAAAAAATAATCAATAGACGAATGCATTAAAAATTCTCATTCAACATCTTGTAAAGTATCTTACGTCTTATCATTTTCATAGTTTCCCACTATACGTACTAAATTCATTTTCGGTCTTGCAAAGATGCTTAACAATTTTAGTCACATGTGTCTAATTATAAGAATCCCCCCCCCCCCTGTGTAACAGATGAAGGACAACATACGTCCAAGTATTCAATGTCACATTAACATGACCTACTTTCATTAGAATTCTCAGCCAACTATCTACTGTTTGCTGCTATCTACTGTACAAAATTCCCTATGTGCTAATCACCTGACCATCAACAACAAATATTAATTATCCGCATATGTTGATTTAACCAAAATGTTCTTTGTTTATGTTAATTAAAATCTCATATTCCAATATTGTAAATAGAGGAGAACAGTTGTTTATATGTACATAGAAAATTTGGCCCACGAGAGCGAGAACCGTAAACTTAGGCTTAGCTATGACTTCCGAGACCTGTTAAATTTAGAGTTGGGAAACAGGTCGGATTGGGTTGACTCTTTAAATAAATGGGCTAATTTTATGTTGGCCTTGAAAATAATTTAGATTTGCCTAAATTTGAAAAAAATAATATATTTTCACACTAAATGGTCAAATTGCGTTGACTTCGAGTCGAAATTCGTTTGATTCAGGTCAAGTTTTAATTTCTCTCAATAACTTTGAGTTGGATTGAATTCATGTCATATTGTTGTTTCAGCCGAGACTTTCCCAACTTTAGTCAAATTCTTTGCCCCAAAAATTTTCATGTCAATGAAGCCGCACCGCACCGCGGGATGATTAATGTTTTGAGCGCGATGTATGGGGCGATTTGGGCAAGTGGGGACGACTTCTGCCCCTCAAATATAAATCTATTCTTCCCTGGTTTACTTCAAATGCCAACACACACTCACACATACACTCACCTAGTCTGAGCAGTGAGAGCTAGTGTGAGATCCCTCCACTTTTGGAGAGAGAAAAGCCCTCTGCTGTTACAGAGAGAGAGAGAGAGAGAGAGAGAGGGAGAGAGAAAGAGGAAGGGCATAGATTAGTAGCTAGAATGAGAGAAAGCAGAGCACTAATTAGGTGCCTCTCACTAATCCTTCTTCTTCTTGTAAATGCCGTCAATGGCGACGACCCATACCGGTTTTACAACTGGGAAGTCACCTATGGTGACATCTACCCCTTGGGTGTCAAGCAACAAGTAAGCATTTCTCTTTTTTGTTCCATCCATTTTTTTTCCACAACTGGGTTATTCAGTTTGAGTTTGAGTTGGATTTATTTAGTAACGAGTCATGTTCACGCAAATGCGATTTCGAGTCAAGAATAGTTTTTTCCTTTTTAACAAATTTGACATGTAAATACACATAGATGACATTGTTTAAAAATTTTAAGTGAGTTCGAGTTTGAGTCGGCGTTGATTCAGATTCGGGTTAAATTCGAATTGAGCTGTTTGAAATCTGGTACCAAGTTTAATGTGATGTGATATATGGAGTGCAGGTGATAATGATAAATGGACAGTTTCCAGGGCCGCAGATCGACTGTGTGACCAATGATAACTTGATTATCAGCGTCTATAATTACTTGAATGAGCCCTTCCTTCTTTCTTGGTAACTATATTTACTATATTAATTCTATCAGTTCTTGCCAATTTTAGTTGCTTATATCAATTATTGACTTAATTACAATTCCTGCATGGTCAGTCCCCCAAATATTCTATTCTCCTTCTTGGGAAACTCCTCTTCTGCAATCTCCATTCATCTGCCTTCATAAATAATCATTCAATGATTTTTCTTTTGGAGTGATTTTTTCATCACTGTTAGATGAAGTTAGATTTCTTCAATGTTTTTTAATCGTTATTGTTATATTTTTATTTAATTTCACAAAAATATTTTACGTTTTTAAAATTGTGAGATTTTAGCTGGATTTGCATGTTAATGTCCAAACCTTATTGATTGAGAACAAGTCTTGTGCTCCAGCCTTTTCATTTTACTTATTTATTCATGTTTGATCGAATAATTCATCTTATTTATTAACATTATCTAGATTCGCAATATGTACACCTTTTTTAAAATAAAAATTTGACACAGTATACTTTAATTTGTTGTTCTTGGCATTCTTGCCATTGTCAACAAGAGGGAAAAAAGTTCTAAGCAAAATTTCCATTGACAAGGTAAAATCCAATTTATTTATTTTTGTTTTTTTAATTTTTCTTGTGCAAAAATGCGTAAGATAATACATGAGATTTATTTGGTCTTTGAAAATAATTTTTAAGGAGTTTATCGGTAGAGCTAATTGATATTTATCAATCTATCTTCTTTTGACGAGATGTAGAATTAATCATTTGAGCATGGCCCAATTCAATGTTAATGACTCCCTTCACGAGGATCACAAGTTCAATGCTCGTGGCTTGTAGGTTTCTTTGTGTGAAAATGCATAGGTTGTCCAACCAGACCCTTAAATTTGGGTATCATCTAGATCGTTCAATTTTGTTATGTTCTTTTAAGATAAGAGTCTGACAGAGTAATCTAATTTAACATAAGAAAACAAAGTAGAATTTGGAATCTCATTACATGGTCCAGCAGGAGAAGATTAGAGGATAAAAAGAGAATATGATTAGGCATTAGGTTAAAATAATGACTCCACTTGAGGTTATTATTGCGTAATTTGTTTCACTAACTAGCTCGGAAGTCAACCATGAACAACTAAACAAGTCACATGCATTTTAGCCCTTTCCAGTTCTCTGATGGTAAATGCCCAATCAAATTTTGCTAGACAAACGCGACATTAACATATGAGTTATGATTTGGATAACGGGGCGCACGTGACAGCTACTGAGTAACTGGGGCCTACTCTTGTTTAGTTTAGTACTTTAGGCCCAATTCTTTTCGTAGGTTATTTTAGATTTATCAATTTCAACTCACTTCAATCAACTTTAAGAGGACATGCACCAGTATTCTCGCGGGCCAAAATTGGAGGAAGCGGGCAGAATTGTGGCCCGTGGATCTGCATTCGTTGACTTGGGGCACTGGACTCGCGGGAATTGAAGGCTCTTAGCAACGGGCCTTCCCCCAACCTTTTTCTTCTTCTTCTTTTTCTTCTTTTTTTGGTTAAGTTTTGTTAGTTTTTTGTTTTTTTTTTGAATTTTAAAAAAATAGTTGTGTGTTGGGATGTGGGTCCATGGGTATTATTTTATTTGGTGAGCCAAGGTGGTGAGCCAACCATTGGAGAGAGTAAGGCTTGTGAGGCAAAAAGTTGAAGAGAGGATTGATGTGACAATAGTAGGCCCCCACCGGTGAGCCAAAAAATTGGCTCACCACTGTTCTTGCTCTAACCCACCCAAAAATAAATACCAACCTCAACCTACTGCAACCAACTTCAACCCATCCTTTCATAAATTTAATAATTTGTAACCCAAATCGTTAAAAATAATTGACAAGTTGTACCGGCCTCCAACTTCTAGAAAAATAGTTACAAAATTGTGAAATTACCATTCAGTGAAAAAATGTACTAAAAATTACAATAACTTAATAAATTTTCACACATTCTCATTATTTTAACACACCACAAAAAAAATATACCAACTTCAACCCATTTCAACCAACTTTAACCCACTTCAACCTACTTCAACCCACCTAAACAAAAAATACCAATTTCAACCCACCTCAACCAACCTCAACCAACCTCAACCCACTCCCATTAACCACGAAAAGAACAAGCCCTTAGTATAAATAAATGGCGGATCTCTAGATTTGTACTTCCCATTTAACGACCTGTTTGGAGTAAAGTTGGGGTAATGGGTGAGTTTGGGTTGACCCATTTAATAAATATGTTAAATTTGTGTTAGTTTTACAAATAATTTAGATCTACTCAAAATTAAAAAATAACATGTTTTCATATTAAACGGTTAAATTGTGTCGACTTTGGGTCAGAATCGGTTTAGTTTAGTTCGTTTCAAGTTCGTATTTCTCTTAATAGACTCAGGTTGAATTTGGGTCAGATTATCGTGTCGGGTCAGATTTTTAGCCTTTTGGGCCTGTTTTTGGACTGAGCTTTTTATCTTGCTCTTTTTGGGATCGGCCACTTGCTTCCTTTCGTAACTTCTTTTTAAGGAGTCACTTCCGTTATTTTGTGTCCAAGGAGACCCTTTCTTTCTTTTGTGGTTTTTTTTTTTTTTTTTTTTTGTAGGAGGATGACCGTGTAATAAGATAATCAAATTAAAAACCCGTATCTCATGGCAACGAATCTAGTAGGGATAATATAGAGAAAAAGGAAAACTCTCAAGTGCCTATGGTAGGATTTGAATTCACGTCTCTTGTGTGGGAGTTGGGATTTTCCCCTTATATTCCGGTAGTTGTTTGAATGACCTTATTATATGTACATAGGTACTTAAAACAATGATCAGTATGTACAATAATTTTGTTGTCATAGTGTTGTGCCAGTGCCCTTGCATATTTGAGAATGCCCCAAAACAAAGCCTTTTGCACCTCAAAAATCAATAGAAAACATGCACAATTGCCTTTTCCTAAACAGTGTGTTTCCCATGATGATTCATACATATATAGGAATGGATTGCAGAACAGGAGGAACTCATGGGAAGATGGAATGCCAGGGACAACCTGCTCAATTCCACCAGGAAAAAACTTCACTTACATCCTCCAAGCCAAAGACCAAATTGGCAGCTTCTACTACTTCCCTTCCCTTGGCCTCCACAAGGCTTCCGGTGGGTATGGAGCCATCCGGATCTACAGCCGGCCTCGAATCCCTGTCCCTTTCCCTCACCCTGCTGGTGACTTCACTGTCCTTGCAGGGGACTGGTACAAAAGAAGTCATCGTGTAAGTTTATGCTCTTGGTTTAGTTCATCTGTTTGAAGTCATGTAGGAAGCATGTTTCTGGTTTCTTGGTTTTGAGTTATATACTTATATCACTATATGTGTTGTGTTTTTACTGCAGCAATTGAGAGTGGCTTTGGATAGTGGCCGTAATTTGCCTTTGCCTGATGGGCTTCTCATCAATGGTCGTGGATGGAATGGTTATACTTTCACAGTTGAACAAGGTGCTTTTCAAGGCACATCAAATCTATGCTGTAGTCTGCTCATAAATTAAGGTCTCCAGCAAAGTTAGCTGTAATGCTGATCTTACTTGAAAAATATATTGCAGGTAAGACCTACAGGTTTAGGATCTCAAATGTGGGAATTACAACATCGATCAACTTTAGGATCCAAGATCACAAACTGAAGCTGGTTGAGGTTGAAGGCTCTCACACTCTACAAACCACCTATTCCTCCATCGACGTGCACTTAGGCCAATCGTACTCAGTGCTAGTCACCGCTGATCAACCCCCTCAAGACTACTACGTTGTAGTCTCCTCTAGATTCACCTCCCCTGTCCTTACCACCACCGCGGTCCTTCACTACAAAAACTCTTGGAGGAAAGTCTCAGGTCCTGTCCCTGGGGGCCCCACCACTCAAATCGATTGGTCCCTTAACCAGGCTCGTTCTGTGAGGTAACCTACTTTCATTAGGCCCTTTATATCCTTTACGTCTAATGTGATATAATACCTGCTTGACATTTATGACATGTTCTCTTCATCTGAATTCGCTGTTTTGATTCATTTACAAGTGGAACAACAAAATAACATCTGAAATATGAAGGCCATCTATATGGGATTTTTTTAAAAACTAAAATGTTGATAAATCTAGATTCTAAACCAGACTTATAGATAGTAAGGCTTGATGTTTTTTGGCTTGCAGTAAATTGTGCTAAGCTTGGAGTCATTTTGGACCTACTAGTATCATCTGGAGTCTCATTTGCTTCTATAAAATCTGTAAATGCGTATCTAGAGATGTAAGGAGTTGTAAGAATATGTAAAGAACTGTAGCCTGTAAGGAAATGTAACAAGATGTAAGAAGCTGTAAGGAGTTGTAAGGATAGATGTAAAGAGTTGTTGAATTGTTGAAGAATCGTACAGTATAATTTGTTTTACAATGAACGTTTTGGATGAAAAATAATAATATTAAAATATTATACTTATTGAAAACAAACAATTAATTACGTTAATTATACAACAATAAAATATGTTAATCCCCATAAATTTGCTGAATAAAATTTCGTCCACTTGAGATGATATTTTATATGAACATTAGTTTGATCGAATAAGCAAAGCATAACAAAAAAAAAAACGATTTTTTTTTGACAAAATTAAATACAACTCGTCAAATGAATTCATATTTTAAGTAAATAATTTTAAATATAAATAAATGTATGGTCATCTATAATAATATATATTTCATGTTGAAACTCAAATACAATTTACGTCGTTATATTATGTTTTTATGTTTATGTAAATGTTGTCTTCATAAGATATTTATAAATTTTGTGTGTAGGTAGTATCATTAAAAAAATATACATATTTCTGTAACTAAAATAAATGAATGTTATAGAAAGTCTAGAGATGTAAGAAGATGTATGAAGATGTAACGAGATGTAAGGAGATGTAAAAAGATGTAAGAAGATGTAAAGATTATGTTGAAGATGTAAGGAGCTATAAGGAAATGTAAGCTCTTAACTAAATCCTAAAAAGCGCAAAATAGAACAGGGTCTGTATCTAAAATCTGTACAATTTGCATACTAAATCGGAATGTATCATGATTATATGACTTGGTGTAGCCACGTTAGAATAAATCTTTGTCTCGAATCTGCTTGGATATTTCAGTAAATTGCTTCTGGTATATGAAAATTCAGGAGGAACTTGACAGCAAGTGGTCCTAGACCAAACCCACAAGGTTCATACCATTATGGAATGGTCAAAATACAGAGAACAATAGTGCTGGCAAACTCAGCCCCAATTATCAACACAAGACAGAGGTATGCCGTCAACAGCGTGTCATATGTTCAAGCCGACACCCCCCTGAAACTGGCAGATTATTTCAACATACCGGGAGTCTTCAGCCCTGGTAGCATGCCAAGTGGACCAACTGGGAGGCCAGCGTACCTTCAGACAGCCGTGTTGAGCACTGAATACAGGTCTTTCATTGAGATTGTGTTTCAGAACTGGGAAAACACTGTTCAGTCCTGGCATATTGATGGTTATGCTTTCTTTGTTGTAGGGTAAGGCTTTTTGATCTGTCTGTTTTTTCGGTTTAATGAATAAAAGTGCATATGATGATGATGGCTTGTTTGTCATTCGATGAACAGAATGGATGGTGGGCAATGGTCACCTGCAAGGAGATCGAGCTACAACTTAAGAGATGCTGTTGCACGCTCCACTGTTCAGGTACTCTATTTTTAGGGACTACTCTGTGTGGTATTGAGTCATGGACAGTATGATAAATTTGTGTCGAATGTATTTTCTTGGCAGATTCATTATATTTGACAGTTAAGGATGACTTGAACTCAAAATGAACCCATTAACATCTTATCCAGCAAACACAAAATGGCATCAGACCATTTAAATCTGAATGCAAATACAGTCAATCTGAATGGCTACATGCTGAGCCTAGGAAATAGCCTAATATGTCAATATATAGTACTGAAAAAAATGCCTGTATTGATGCAGGTTTATCCAAGGTCATGGACAGCAATATACATTTCATTGGACAATGTAGGAATGTGGAACATCAGATCAGAGAACTGGGCACGGCAGTACTTAGGCCAGCAGTTCTACATGAGGGTTTATACACCTTCTCATTCGTGGAGGGACGAACTTCCAATCCCCAAGAACGCCCTCCTTTGTGGCCGCGCAAGGGGGCGACACACACGCCCTCTTTGAACCTTGTAGGGCTCATTCATGCTGTCCTTTTTCTTCTTCTTCCTCTTCTTTTTTTCTCACAGGTCACAAGAGGGTGACATAGTTCATTTAGCTAATTAGGTATGAGGTTTCTGGATTAGGGATGGCAATGGGGCGCGTTGAGGACGGGGGCATATTCCCCGTCCCCGTCCCCTCTAGGATCCCCACTCCCCGTCCCCGCCCCGTTCCCCGTAGCGGGGAAAAAATCCCCCCCCCCCCCAATCCCCATCCCCAACTGGGATTTAATCCCCAACGGGCCTCCAACGGCGATTTTTCCCTGCTGTTTTTTTCCCTCCCTTGTAATAGCTATATTACAACTCTTGGATGAAAAATCAATTTATCATTCCTATACCCTACTCCCTAGCCCAATTAATTGTACAACAAGTTCTTCTAAACTCCATGCAACACAAGTATAATAAAATTCATCAAGTTTTACAATCCAAATTCCAAACCAAATTAAAGTTTAACAAGTTATGCAACATAAGTCTAAGATTGCACAAATTACACAAAACAATTCAACCAAAATCTAAGTAAGTCAAACATAACCATAATTCAAAAACAAAAAGCTTAAAACACAACCAAAGCTCAATAATCCTTCACGACGAAATACAACAATGTTCATAATTTTAGTTAAAAGTGGGGACGAGGATGGAGAAATTTCCCCAATCGGGGTATCGCGGACGGGGATAGGAACGAGAATAAATCCCCGATGAGAAAACGGGGACAGGGTGGACTATGTCCCCATCCCCGTCCCCGCCCCCGCGTGGAGATTAATTTTCCTCCCCGTCCCCGTTGGGGAAGGGGATTTTTTCCCACTTCGGAGCAGGGCTCCGACGGAAACGGGTTTTCCCCAACCTTTTGAAATCCCTTTTCGAGATAGAAATGATTCTGACAATTTGGAAGAGGGAGAGTTTAACGGTTGTTAGTGATGATTGTTTCATGCTTCGGCTTCAAGTGTAGCGCTGAGAAACGAGTATATTGCCCTGTTTTCCTTCAAAATCAATTACATTCAAAACTATCTGTCGATGAATCATTGTTTTATATCATATCATTACGGCCTTCTGTGTCAAATTGTTATATCGAAAGTTAAATTGGTTATCGTTAGACATGTTATTGGTAAAATTAAATTACCACAGATATTAGCAAAAAAGTAGTATATACTCTTTTTGATAGGAAAAAGAAATATATTAAACCATATGTTTAATTTTATTTGAAAGAATAATGTAAGCTCTTTACAATACAAATACATATATGATAATTTAATCCATAAACTAATCTATCAAAACCGATCAGTCTCAAATTGGGTTTAGACTTTGAGAGATCTTTTTCCTTTTTTTGAAAAAAGGGGAGGGGCTACATGATCTTTGTAGTGGTCCGTTGGCTAAGTGATCTTTGTAGGACATAAATAAATAAAATAAAAGGGATTAAAATGCATATGCGGTATGTACAAAAGTTGGACTAGAACACACATAATATCAATTTATCAACAGAATTGGTAGAATTTAAGGCTTATATGTGCCCAGTTGATTGCGGCCCAAGTAAAGTTTACTTTTGTTCCGTTAATTTTAGTTTTCAAATTTAATTTCATTTTTTATAAAAAAAATTGGATACTTCTTTGGATAGAAATACCTTTCGTGAGGTAAATATGACAGCATATTAGCTATCTAATTTGGGTATTCAATTATAGCCTCATAGTCTTCAGATATATGGTTTTCCCTTTTCTTTGGTCAATTCTAGATGATTAGTATTTATTATTTACCATTGTTTTTTTTTTTTAAAAAAAAACCTTACTTTGAGGACCAGGGATGAGTAAGAGGGTGTTTGGAATAAAGGAGAGTTTTGATTGGAAGTGGAAAGCCATGAATTTGGAAAAAGGGTGTGAAGGTTTGGAATAAAGGAGGGGAAGAGTGGAATGGAGTTTTGGAATAAAGGATGGGGTTTTGAGAGGGCTGTACTTAAGTTAAAGGCTTGACGAGGGAAGAAGGAGACTAAAGATTGTAATTCAACAGAGCCTAAGTCTAAAGTAGTGCTAAATTTGTATTAATTGAACTATAAACACAGAGTCATACATATAGGTTCAAATAAGTTTTAAATCTAAAAGCAAGTGACAATTGGTGGAATAACTCACAAGCTTATATATACGAAAGTCTTCCATTTTTATCAATGTGGGGCAAGCTCTCCTTTCATACTCCAGTAATAAGCACGCCTAAACTGGGTTTAAGACTATAAGAGATCATCAAAACTAGAAAAAGAGAGTGCATTATTGCAACAAATAGAAAATAACTAGTTTTACAATAGAATCATCAGGTAAAATGCTAAATGGATGGGGAGTTTTTGACCAAAGTAAGGCGAGTTTTTGACCAAAGTAAGGGATAAGGTAGAAGCAAGAACTTAAAAGTGAGCTTGAGTGGATGAATTGTTACTTGTTGGATGCGGATCATAAGCAGTACAACTGTACAAGATTGCCATCGTTCGTAAATGGATTTCAGATATCAGAGATTTGGCTCAAGAAGCTGAAAATGTCATTGAGCTCTACACTCTCAAAGTCTCTCATAAGAGTGTTGATAGAGCAAAGACGAACCTACTCCCACTATATCTTTATTGGAAAGACATTTTTTTTAGGGAGTTGAACTAATTGTTGGCTTATGAAAAACTTGAATTAGGAGTTTATACAAAGAGAATAAGGCCCTATTCTCTTTATTGTATTTTGACTAAATTTATTTTGAGGTGAACTTATTCTGAATTTATTCTGAACTTATTTTCAATTTATTATATAAACTTATTTTCTGAATTTTTATTTGCTAAATTTTGATATATTTAGCTAGTTGATTATTTTCTAAACGTATTTGTTGAATTTTGAACTTATTTCAAACTTATTTACTGAACTTATTTACAACTTATTTTAAACTAAACTTATTTGCACTAAAAAAGAACAGGACCTAAGTAGTGTCAGATACTCAGATCACTAATTCGTATTGGCATGGAAATACATTGAAATAACAATGAGAAAAAATTGAATTTATTATGAGATTATGCCGTATGTCATACCCCATCCGCCCTGCAGCGTCAGTGAAGCAGTGGCTGAACCGGGAGCCTAGAGGTATAAGGGGCCATCAGGCCATGGTCCCTTCCTTCCAAACTGACATAAGTGGAGAAAGCATCTATGCAACATTTAGAACAACATAGGATTTGTGAATGAAGCCCTAATTTATCTTTCACCTTTATTGTATTCACATTTGCACCAATTAGGGCACCATTTAGCTCATGTTCCGCTTCAAAGGAAAAAAAATGTCGGACTATATTTACGGTAAAACTTCGAGCCCCCCCCCCCCAAACAAAAAAAACAAAGAGTTTAGTGTTTGCCTCTTTGTACGACAGGGATGAGTGGGAGGAGCCCCAAAAAGAAGCAAGAAGAGGGTTTTGATGGGAAATGTAAATTAAAGTCGTGGGAAGTGGGAACCAGGAACAGAGTGAGGAGGGTTTGGGAATAAAGGAGGGGAAGGGTGAAAGGGAGTTTTAGAATAAAGGAGAGGTTTTCGAGCGAAGATGTTGTCAGCCATGGGGAGGGAAATATGAAAATAAGAAGGAATTTTTGATTGGAAGTGCGAAGGTATGCATGGCCTAGCTAGGGAATAGCGGAACAGAGTTTGAGGACCATCCCAGGATGATCGAGAGTAAGAGGGGGTTTGGAATAAAGGAGAGTTGGTAGAGAATAAACACACGGTGAGTGAGGTTCAAGAACCAACTCAACCAAAACCATATCTTGCGTAATAAATTAATAGGAGAGTTGCTGAGATTCGAACTTGAGGCATCTTGCTTAGAAAGGCTCTGATACCTTTCTGATATGATGTTTAAGAACCAACTCAACGAAAAACTTAAACTTTTGGTTGAGGTGGTTCTCGAACAAGAGTTTTGATTGGAAGTGTAAATCCATGAGTTCGGAAAACAAGTGCTGTGAAAGTTTGGAATAAAGGAGGTGTTAGGAATTAAATCAGGATAATAGGATGTGACAATGCAAACAGAATTCAACCAAGAATACAACACAACAATGAAAAAGAATAAAGGACACAGAGAATTTTTACGTGGAAACCCAATGTGGGAAAAAACCACGGACGACGACAGCACACCGACAAATTTCACTATGAGAAGAGTATTACACCACAATCACTTCAGTGATCAAGAGCAGAATTACAATACTCTTAATTGTATTCTCTTTCAAATAACCTTACTCTCTCAATGTGTTTTCTATTCCTTTTTGTTGTGTTTTAAACAAGGTCCTCGACCCCCTTTATATAGGGTCTGTGGGGTAGGATTTCCCCATTGACAACCCTAGCCGCCACCTTCCAAAAACCGACATCAACGCGAACCCTAGCTGCCATCTTAAGGCGGCGCCCTGGCACGGCCGTGCCAGGTGGCACGGCCGTGCCGTGCCATGTGGCACGACCGTGCCTCATGGCACGGGCACCCCGTGCCGATTTTCTGTCCGCTCCGTTCTTCGGTCTTCTTCGATGCAGCACGCCCGTGCCCATGCAGCATGGTCACCCCGTGCAAAAACTCGAGATTTTGGGCCATAAAGCCCAACAATCTCCACCTTGGACCAAAATCTTCAGTCTCCAATTACCGTCGTCGTCGTCACACCCCAAAGGGTGATGCCCCCTATGGGGCTATGCCCCGCAGGGCTTTCAATGACTGTGAACTCCCACTAAGTCCAAGCAATGCTCGAACTTAGCTATAGGTAGTGGCTTGGTAAGCATGTCAGCAGGATTCTCTGAGGTGTGAACTTTCTTCACCATTATTTCTCCTGCAGCAACTGTGTCTCGCACATAATGATATTTGACACTGATATGTTTGGTCTTCGAGTGGTAGGCATCGTTCTTTGTCAGATGTATGGCACTCTGACTATCGGAGTGTACCACAGTAACAGATTGTGGTATTCCAAGCTCTATTGCCAGTCCTCTTAGCCAGGTAGCCTCTTTCACTCCTTCAGTGGCAGCAATATACTCAGCTTCTGTTGTAGACAGAGCTGCGATAGATTGTAAAGACGCTTTCCAGGAGATAGCGCCCCCACACATGGTGAAAATGTACCCAGATATGGACCTCCTCTTATCCAAATCACCTGCATAATAAGAGTCAACATACCCTACTACATCAGAAGTAGCAGCCTTGTTTTTATCAAATACCAGCCCTTTCCCCACAGTTCCCTTCATATACCGTAGGATCCATTTCACAGCCTCCCAATGATCCTTCCCAGGGTTATGCATATATCTACTTACCACACTCACAGCATGTGATAAGTCTGGTCTAGTGCAAACCATGACATACATTAAACTCCCTACAGCACTAGAGTATGGTACATTGGACATTCTATTAATGTCCTCTTCTGTTTGCGGGCAACATTCCGCAGACAATCTAAAATGTGCAGCAAGAGGGGTTGACACTGCCTTGCAGTCCCTCATATTGAATTTACTCAATACCTTCTCAAGGTATCTTTCCTGAGACAAGTATAATTTTTCCCCCTTTCGATCCCTGTGGATCTCCATGCCCAGTATCCTTTTTGCTGCACCCAAGTCTTTCATCTCGAACTCCTTACTGAGTTGAGATTTTAGCATGCTAATCAGGTTTTTATCTTTAGATGCAATTAGCATGTCATCAACATACAGTAGTAGATATATAAAGGACCCATCACCATATTGTTTAAAATATACACAATTATCATATCTGCTACGTATGTAGCCTTTATCAATCATAAACGTGTCAAAACGTTTATACCACTGCCTAGGAGCCTGCTTGAGTCCATACAAGGACTTCTTCAACTTACATACCATGTGTTCCTTATCAGGAATGGCAAACCCTTCAGATTGCCTCATATAAATCTCTTCTTCCAGCTCACCATGCAGGAAGGCTGTTTTTACGTCAAGCTGCTCCAACTCCAAGTTAAACAATGTCACAATGGATAACAGTAATCGAATAGAGGTGTGTCTAACTACAGGAGAAAAAACCTCATTGTAGTCTATACCTTCCCGTTGATTGCAACCTCGTACAACCAACCTTGCTTTCCACCTTGCATCCTCTACCCCAGGAATGCCCTCCTTCTTCTTGTATATCCATTTGGTAGTTAAAGCTCGTCGACCTTTAGGCAGGTTACATAACTCCCAAGTCCCGTTTCTTTGCAGACTTTCCATTTCTTCTTGCATAGCCAGAAGCCAGTTGGTTGAACTTGGGCAGGTGATGGCTTCAGTATAGTTTGAAGGTTCAGTACCTTCTGGCACTTCCTCTGCGACTGAAAGTGCATATGCTATCAGCCCTTCATCATCGTTGTACCGGGCCGGTCTCCTGATCTCCCTGCGAGGACGATCACGTGCTATAGAGTGATCAACCTCCTCCTGAGGTTGATTAGTGCTGATAGCCCCAGGCTCAGTGACCTGGGCTTCCCTTATTGTCTCCTCAACAGCTCCACCTTGAACTGTAGTAGTCTCCACCTCCACCTCTATGCTGGTGTCTTGCTGAGTACCTGCACCAGTAGAAGGGACAGCAGCATTCTTTCCAGAAGATAATATCTCAGACTCATTGAAAGCAACATCCCTACTTTGTATTACTTTCTTAGAATCAGGACACCACATGCGGTACCCCTTAGATTCACTAGCATACCCCAAAAACATACATTTAACAGCTCTAGGTGCTAGTTTCCCCTCATTTACATGAGCATATACAGGACACCCGAATACCCTGAGATTAGAGTAGTCAACAGGATTACCTGACCATACTTCTTCTGGAATCTGAAACTCGATGGAGGAGTGTGGTGATCGGTTCACCAGATAGCAGGCTGTAGACATAGCCTCAGCCCACAGAGCTTTGCGATCCCAAAGCCCGGCAGTTGAAAGCAAACACCGTACTTTCTCTAACAACGTCCTGTTGATTCGTTCTGCGACCCCGTTCTGTTGTGGTTTTCCGACCAAGGTTTTGTGCCTGGCTATGCCGTTTGCTGCGCAGAACTCTTCAAACTCAGATTCAACAAACTCCAGGCCATTATCAGTCCTGAGTTTCTTGATCTTTCTGCCAGTCTGGTTCTCAACCAGAGCCTTGAATTTCCTGAACATAGAGAATGTCTCGTTCTTCTGTCTCAAGAAATACACCCAAACTTTCCGTGAGAAATCGTCAACAAAAGTTAACATGTAACGCTTACCTCCCATCGAAGGTACCTTAGAGGGACCCCACAAATCAGAACGAATATAGTCCAGGACCCCCTGAGTACGGTGACTAGCCTTTGAGAAACTTACCCTTTTCTGTTTCCCAAATACACAGTGATCACAAAAGTCCAACTTACCCGTACTAGTTTTACCAAGACAACCTTTCTTACATAGAATGATCATCCCTTTCTCACTCATATGGCCCAACCTCATGTGCCATAGCTTTGTTTCATCTGCTGTAGCTACAGCAGCTACTCCTTTAACTGTGGCTCCCTGCAAGATGTAGAGACTGCCCTGCCTCAGTCCCTTCATCATCACCATGGCTCCTTTAGCCACCTTTAGGACACCATTTTCCATGACGATCCTGCATCCATTAGACTCAAGAGTACCCAGGGAAATCAAGCAACGAGTCATGTCAGGAATATGACGCACTTTAGACAACGTTCTAATAGTGCCATCATGGGTTTTGATCTGAACTGTACCTATCCCTACAACTTTGCATTCAGCATCGTTGCCCATAAGTACCACCCCAGAATCCACAGACTCATAAGTAACAAACCAGTCCTTATGAGGACACATATGGAATGTGCAACCAGAATCCAAAACCCAATTGTCATCCACCCCTTTCCCAGAAGTGGTAGCTAATGAAGTGGCAAGAAGAACATCCCCATCTGACTCAGACTCTACCACACAGTCAGCAGTAGCAGTATTCCCCTTTTCATCATTCTTGTTCTTTAACTTCCAACAATTAGCCTTTATGTGACCCAATTTTTTGCAGAAGTAGCAGGTTTTATTAGCATGAGGATTCCTTGATTTAGAACGACTCTTCTTTCTATTACCGTTCCCCTTCTTCTCAGTTGTCCTACCCCTAACAACCAGTCCTTCACCCTGGTCAGCATGAATGTCATGGTCAAAATTTTCTTTTGAAAGAAGATTAGCCTTGACATCCTCAAATGATATAGTATCCGTGTTACTATACAACATGATTTCTTTAAAGTGTTTGTATGAAGGGGTTAGTGAGACAACTAGCAAGATGGCTTTATCCTCATCGTCAATTTTTACATCCAGACTTTCCAAATCAACTAAAATTGAATTGAAATCATTCAGATGTTTCTGGACAGGCGTACCTTCAGCCATACGACAGGTGTACAACCTTTCTTTTAGCCTGATCTTATTGGCTAGACTCTTTGTCATATACAGTTCTTCTAGCCTAGCCCAGAGGTCAACAGCAGTTACCTTATCAAGAACCTCGCGGAGCACGTGAGGTGCCAGGCATAGTTGTATAGCTGAAACTGCCTTCAGTTCCAGTTCCTCCCATTCCTCTTCTGTCAACTTTCCACGCCTCTTCTGCTGCTCCTCAGCCCACTTTTCATCCGTTGTGCCTACGGGTTTGACGTGAGGCCCCTGCAGGACCTTCCACAGCCCGTGCTGAATGAGGACCGCCCTCATCTGCACCTTCCAGAGATTAAAGCTAATCTCCCCGTCGAATTTCTGTATGTCCACCTTCATGATTGAACACATCCTATAACTTGGCTCTGATACCACTTGTTAGGAATTAAATCAGGATAATAGGATGTGACAATGCAAACAGAATTCAACCAAGAATACAACACAACAATGAAAAAGAATAAAGGACACAGAGAATTTTTACGTGGAAACCCAATGTGGGAAAAAACCACGAACGGCGACAGCACACCGACAAATTTCACTATGAGAAGAGTATTACACCACAATCACTTCAGTGATCAAGAGCAGAATTACAATACTCTCAATTGTATTCTCTTTCAAATAACCTTACTCTCTCAATGTGTTTTCTATTCCTTTTTGTTGTGTTTTAAACAAGGTCCTCGACCCCCTTTATATAGGGTCTGTGGGGTAGGATTTCCCCCTTGACAACCCTAGCCGCCACCTTCCAAAAACCGACATCAACGCGAACCCTAGCCGCCATCTTAAGGCGGCGCCCTGGCACGGCCGTGCCAGGTGGCACGGGCGTGTCGTGCCATGTGGCACGACCGTGCCTCATGGCACGGGCACCCCGTGCCGATTTTCTGTCCGCTCCGTTCTTCGGTCTTCTTCGATGCAGCACGCCCGTGCCCATGCAGCATGGTCACCCCGTGCCAAAACTCGAGATTTTGGGCCATAAAGCCCAACAGGAGGGAAAGAGTGGAACAGAGTTTTGGAATGAAGGACATATGGGGTTTTGATTGGGGTATATATACTTAACGTCATAAGGAGAGAAAAGGGAAAAGCGTGTAGTTCAATACCTGAGCCTGAGCCTATATAATAAGCAAGCCTAAACTGGGTTTAATTAAGACTGACAGATGATCAAAACTAGAAAATGACTAGTTTTGCAATTGAATAATCAGCTAAATGGGTGGGAAAGCTGTTGCTTGAGGAAGTGGAGTTTTTGGGCAAAGTGAGGGACAAGGTAGAAGGACACCAAAGTGAGCTCGAGTGGATGAATTGTTTCTTGTTGGATGCGGACCAGAAGCAGTACAAGGAAGCCATTGTTTTCAAATGCATTTCAGATATCAGAGATTTGGCTTAAGAAGTCGAAGATGTCATTGAACTCTACATTCTCAAAGTCTCTCATAAGAGAGAAAAGCCACGCGGCTTAATTCCATGGACAGATCTCAAGTGGCTTCTTTGCTGCTTAAGAGATGCCTAAACGCTCCATGGTGTTGGACGTGATATTGACACTGTCACTGCTGAGATCCACGAGCTAACTAGGAGGCTACAAACATGTGGAATATTAAATAGCTCACATGATCATAAGTTCACCAACTCATGTCTGCTTTCCGAAAGAGGATTGATGGAGCAAAGACGAACCTACTACCACACTGAAGATGATGGTGTCGTTGGGCTCGATGAACATGTAAAAGATGTAGCAGACAAGTTGGTTAATGGACAGCAAAAGCTGGTAGTGATTCACGGGATGGGTGGAATTGGGAAAACCACGTTGGCAAGGGAGGTCTATCATCATGCCCCTTTGAAGACCCAATTTGAAGGTTTTGCATGGGCTTATGTATCTCAACAGCTTCAACTCGGATCTGTTTGTAGGGATATTCTGCTTCGGCTGATTCCAAGTGACGACAAGGAAGAGAGGAAATTAGTTCAAGAATCGCCAGATTCACAACTACCAAGCTCTATTACCTGTTAAAAAGGACCCGATGTCTAGTGGTTCTTGATGACATTTGGTCTGTTCAGGATTGGGATCGCCTTAAACATGCTTTTCCTCTCAATGATAATTATTGCAATAGCAAATTATTGGTGACAACATGCAATTCTCAAATATTTTCTGGACATTCAACGCAAATGGTGTATTACTACGAAGCAAAGCTTTTAAATTCCGATAGAAGTTGGGAAGTCTTCCAAAAGAAAACATGCTTCAACAAAGAAAATGCAGGTACACCTCCCCTTCTCTCTCATGAAATTATTTTTTGACCCTTTTTAAATGTTATGTTGTGAAAACATGCTTCAACATTGTAGCATTTATTTAATTTTATTAATTTGTCTGGATTAAAGAAAATCTATTTAGGGTGTGTTTGGTAGGGGGAAATTTATTTTTCCGAAAAATGATTTTCTCATTTTACGCTGTTTGGTAAAACAAGGAGGGACAAATCATTTTCAGTGGAAAATAATTTTACCCAATTTGAAGGAAATTATTTTCCCTTGAAAAAGTAGGAAAAATGATTTTTCAGATCCGATTTTCAATGCCTAATTTTGTCTCTCGTTTTTTTTTCTTTTATTTGTGCTCAGAATCACTCTATTTTCATTTTCATTCTTCCCCTCTTCTTCATGTTCATCATCTTTGTCGATGATTTCCATTGTCAATTTCTGCAATTATTTATTGAGTTATCTGACCTTGTTACAGTTGCTCTTTCGAAGAACTTCTCAATCTGAGATACCCATCGTCTCCCCATTCATCATTTTTTTTAATCTGTGTTTAATATCACTTAAAGTCAATTAGGTAATCCTAGGGAATAGTGAAAAAATTGAGATTCATTAATGTTGACTTCTCTTTTTTTGGTTGTATTACCAGATATATTTCTTACTGATATTTTGGGTTTCATTTTGAAGAGGAGAGAGAAATAAAATTCATTGGTTGGGTCGGATCAGAGCACTGAGCAGGGGAGGGTGGTGATGGCAAAAAGAAATGAAGTGAGGTCGAGGGGGTTCATTCTATCAAATAGTAAAAATGACGTGGAAAGAAAATGGTTTCAGTTTCCATTCTACCAAACAGCTGAAAATGTAAGCGGAAAACCATTTTTCTTGGAAAAATATTTTCATGGAAAATGATTTACTGGGAAAATGATTTCCCCCCTACTAAACACACCCTTAATTTTGGTGCGGAAGAATACCCCAAAATTATTATTATTTATCAATCATACCCTGACCCTTAATTATTTATAATTTAAAATTTTCAACAATGATGTGCGGTTTCGTAATCTAAATGTAATTTCTTGAAAAGTTGAAGGGGATGAAAATTAATGCAAATAGTTTAGGGTTGAAAAAAATTTACGCATGATAGTTCAAACGAGGCAGATCTAAAAATCTTTTATAAGTGAATATGAATTAAAATGACGAAATTGCAATATTTGGGAATGTGAACTCTAGGTACATCTTGATCTTCCATCTTTAAACAAATTCTTGATTGAAAAACTATTGAATGTGTATAACTAAATTTTAAACAAATTAAATTAAAGAAAGCCAGCCCTGCACTAGTTGTTTAGAGCTGATGATCAAGAGAAGTTTATTATCAGTCTTCAACATGATGTGGATAAACTTGCTCAGTGTAGCATTTATTATGAGAAATTAATTATTACATCAAATGAAGATAATTTTCTGTCTTTATTAAATGCTCCCAAAATTAAATTTAAGAAGTACAAGCAAATGGCACCATATATGTTGATTAGATTGTATTCCTTGACATTTGAGTATACATGCTGCTACGTCTTCTTTTTTTGGGGGCGGAAGGGGCTATCGTTAATGTATTATTCTTGTACCTTTTGCAGAGCCTTGGATGGTTGAGTTGGGTGAAAAGACGCTTAGTCATTGCAACGGTCATCCCTTGGCAATAGTTGTGTTGGGTGGAGTTTTGGCAACAAAGAAAACATTGGA
The DNA here is from genome assembly GCA_017589665.1 of Selenicereus undatus. Classification (NCBI taxonomy): domain Eukaryota; kingdom Viridiplantae; phylum Streptophyta; class Magnoliopsida; order Caryophyllales; family Cactaceae; genus Selenicereus; species Selenicereus undatus. Next base: position 5,059,824 of record JACYFF010031959.1, read on the forward strand.
GGAATGGCAAAATGTCTATGATGATCTTGGTTCCAACCTACAAGGAGATGGACGATACAGTGGAGTACATGAGATATTGGCTCTGAGCTATTATGACTTGCCATATCATTTGAAAGCTTGCTTCCTTAATCCTGGATATTTTCCCGAAGATTTTGAGATTCCTGCACAAAGTTTATATCATTTGTGGATAGCAGAAGGAATCGTGTCCTCCAAACAAGACAAAGATAGAGGAAAAAGATTATTAGGAGGCATAGCTAAAGGTTACCTAGATGAGCTGGTACTTAGAGGAATGGTTCAAGTAGTGTCTAGGTATACAAGTGGGGACATTGAGAGCTGCAAACTTCATGATCTCATGCGAGATAAGTGCCTACAGATAGGACGAGAAGAAAACTTTCTTCGAATGGTAGTCGATGATTTTGCTGATGTGCATGATATTGAAGAAGGTCCTGAATGTTGTTCTGATTTAGACGACAAACTCCGTCGTCTGGCGATTTATGTGGGTAATCCTAAAGGGACACAGCCATGTCTTCCGGACTCTTCAAAAGTCCAACGTTTGAGCTCACTGTTGTTCTTCGCCAATAATGAAGTCCAAGCTGAAAATTGCAAAAACGCAGTTGATCTCCGACGGAAAATGCGACGGGCTAGACAGACGTCGGGAAATGTCAGAGGGGACCGACGGGAAAACAAGCGGGGCCCGACGGAAAAGACGAATTCCGACGGAATTTCCGACGGAAGCATTTTCCGTCGGAATTTCCGACGGAATTTCCGACGGGATTCCGTCGGACTCCGTCGGAAATCCCGTCGGAATCCGTCGGATATTTCGCGCAGATCTCGAGGCGGCCGTTCGCGTGCGTTTATAAATTTGGGGAGGGGGTGTTTGCGTTCGGTAGTTTGTGAAATTTAGAGAGAGAAGGTCTCAAAGAGAAAGAGAGGGAAGAGAGAGAAAGTGAAGGTTGAAGATTTTTGTAATCGGTAAGTTTTTTGTTTCGTTAGTAAGTTGTTTAAAATTAAATTAGTTTAGTTATTTGGTATTTTCTATGTTTTAAATTTGTCAATTGTGACCGTGTCAGATTTCTGTTGCCGCCGTTACTGTTCATTGCCGCCGCTCCGCCGCCTCCGTCCCGCCGCCGTCGCCGCCACGCCCCACCGCCGTCGCCGCCGCCCGTGACTATTCACGCCGGTAATCCGTTTGATATTCCGTGTTTGAAGGTTAGTCGAAATTGTTTCGTTTTAAAATTTTAAAGTTATATTTATGTTTGTTATTTTAAATTAAGTATTTCAAGCGTGTTTAATATGTTTTTGTAAATAATTTAAATAAAATGTGTTCCGTTATTATAAAACGTTAAATATGTTAACCATGTATGTTTTTTGAGATATGTTTAATGTTGTTGTTATTTTACTGAAAGTATGTATGTTTGGTAAATATGCGAATATTATTCCTTTTTTGAGACGTAGTTAATTTTTTACATGATTTGCTTGGTTTAATATGAAATTTAGTTGTTCGTATGTTTTTTTATGTTTAATGTTGTTGTTATTTTACTAAAAGTATGTATGTTTTAGTGAATATGCGAATATTATGCCTTTTTGAGACGTAATTAATTTTTTACATGATTTGGTTGGTTTGATATGAAATGTAGTTGTTGGTATGTTTTTTAAGGTATGTTTAATGTTATTGTTATTTTACTGAAAGTATGTATGTTTTGGTGAATATGCGAATATTATAAAATTTTTGAAACGTAGTTAATTGTTTACTTAAATTTCTATTTCATTTCTGAAGTGTATTTATTTGAATAAGTGAAATATTATATAATAAATATGTATATGTCACCACAAAGGTTAAATACGTTAAACATGTATGAATTTTAAAGTATGTTTGATTTTGTTGTTATTTTTGTGAATTTATGTATTTTTGGGTGGTTATGCGAATAATATGCTTTTTCTTGAATGTTAGTTAATTTTTAAAATGATGCGATTGGTTTAGTGTAAAATTTATTTGTTCGTAACATATATATGGATGTAAGTTATGTCACAAAAAAGTTAAGTACGTTAAAGATGTATGAATTTTAAAGTATGTTTGCATTTTTTGTTCCTCTTTTGAATTTATGTATGTATGTTGACTGTATATTAATATAAGTTTAGTAAGTATGTGAATAGTAATTATTTCGTTTGGTTTGTTTAATTAGATGAGGTGGGTAATCGATGGTGTCATTTGTTATTGTTATTTAATAAGATTTATGTAGAAAAATAATATTGTTATGTGAAATTAATTATTTATAGCATTCATGTGTAGTTACATTAAGTTTTTTGTTTGAGGTGTTGTGAGATTTTTTTATGATAAGAAAAAAGTACTATATTTTTCTGATTTCATATTTAGCGTATATTGTTCTGAATAATTAAACAGCATGTGAAACAATTCTAATTTTAGAAAATCCTAATTTAATATAAGTTTCGTTGTAGTAAATGGTTCAATAATGTTAAGTGTGTGTTTTGTTTGAATTGTGGTGTGCATTAAATTTTGGTGAATATGTGAATAATGTGCGTTTTCTGAGTCGTGCACATGCTAAAAAATTTGCTTTGTTCGACGGAAAATGGCGAAGGAAAATTACACTGACGGACTGTTCGATGGATCCAATTTTTGAAACTTCTCTTTGCCGGATAGAAGTGATAGGTTTTTTTTAGGAAATGCCTGTTGGAAGGAATATTCCGACGGAATTGTACGGCGGATTTTCCAACTGACACGCATTGACGTTGAAAATGTGTAATTTTGAACTTATTTGGAATGTCGGTGTCTTACTTTTTTGTTTTGCGTTTTTCTTAGAAATAAGTGACCGGACGAAATTTTCTGTCAGATGACACTTTTTCCTGAATTTTTTTAGTGGTCCACTGTCTTCAAAAACCCGATTGCTCGAGCAATGGGACACTCCACACACACACACAAACCTTTTTCTGTCTACATCTTACCCAGTGTCGCCCTCTTCTAGCCACTATCGCCGCGCTCTGCGGTCGTCCGACATCCTTCGCTCCTCCCTCGAAATTAGCCCATTCACTGCCTCAACTGGGCGCTGCATTCGGTATAGCACTAAGAAAATCATCATCTTTGAAATGAGTAACCGAACCCAATGTTATTGGAGAGAACATTGAATTGCCATTAAAAGATGGTGATTTTCTTGGTGCTACATTGAATGTTTCGTTCCAGATATCCGTCGGCTTCCGTCGCCTACTCCGTTGGCCCGCTTCCCGATGGCTGTCTCTCTCTCTCGGAATGTGTCCGACGAACGGGAGATTCCATCGAAACCAGCGGGTCTAGGGGAATTTTTCCTACAGTCATTTTCCGTCGGATTTTCCATCATAAAATCATTTTTTTGGTTTAATACAAAATTTATTTGTTGCTCACACATGTAATTAAATTGTTACGAAATGTTGAAGTATGTTACACATGTGTAATGTGTTTTGGTTTAGGAAATACTTTAAACTTCATAAGTACATGAATATTTTCTTTGGTTTGTGATATATATATTTACGTTTTGTAAGTATGTGAATTGTAATTAATATATGTAATTAAATTGGTTGGGATTTATTTATTTCAATGAAGTACGAAGTAATAATTACATTTGTGTGTAATTTTTATTATATAAGTATATGAAGTGTTATGCTTAATTAGGTGTGTTATGATATGTTAAATTGTTTTGTTTTGAATGTGTTCTGATTGAATATGGGACGTGTATTATTTTGAATAATTAACCAGTATGTGTATTATGTGTATTTCGTTTTCATAAATGGTTTAAAAATGTTAACTGCGTGATTTTTTTGGTTTGGTGTTTCATGTTTGATGTTCGATGACATTTATTTTTCCAAATAAATATACGTACTGTCTTTAATTTTTCGTTGAATTGTTTAAGTATGTTAAGTATGTTTAATTTTGTTAAATATATTTTAATGTAATTCGTACATGTATTATAAACACGTTGAATTCATTTGTGCAAGAATTTAATTACAATTAAATGTAGTGTACGTAACAATTAAAGAATTCATATTAGGAACATATGGATGGACCGTTGCATCGTCAATGGATGTATAGAAGAAGAAATCCTAATGGACATGGACTTAGAGAGGAGTGGTTGGAGGGAGTTAATATGTTTGATGAATTTGCACGAAATCAGGAGGAGTATCAAATTAATGGAGTTTATAGATGTCCATGTGTCAAGTGTAAGAACATGCAATATTTTACACCTGACGTTGTAAAGTCACATTTGTATAGAAAGGGATTTGTGAAAAGTTATTGGTTTTGGACGAGTCATGGACAAGAAGATACTTCGGAAGTTGGGGGTGCAAGTAGTTCACATTCTATGAATTTTGATTATGATCACAACGATCATAATGATATGGAAAATATGGTGCATGCTGCGTTCCAAGCTAATGAAATGAACATGAGTAGTCCGCATGACGTAAATCCTGAGGCCTTTTACACTATGCTTGAATCTGCTCAGAGACGTTTGTATGAAGGGTGTGATATAACTGTACTTGAAACATCTGTGAGGCTACTGAGCATTAAATCGGGACACAATATGTCTCAACGTTGTTTCAATGAAGTTGTTGGCCTGATGAGAGATGTGTGCCCTTCTGAAAGTGGCATTCCCAAAAATTATCATCAGCAAATGAAAAAAGTGAGAGACTTGGGTATGGATGTTCAGGAAATTGATTGTTGTCCAACTGGTTGCATGCTTTACTATAAAGAAGATGAGAGTTTGTCCGCATGCAAATTTTGTGGACATGCAAGACACTTACCGAAGAACTCCAACCAACGAGGTCGTAAGGATGTACCATATGCAAAAATGCAGTACCTGTCTTTAATTCCAAGACTGTAACGATTGTATGCCTCCAAAAAGATTGCCGTCCATATGAGATGGCATGATGAGCACCGCCAAGAGTCGGGTGTTCTCCGCCATCCCTCAGATGGTTTAGCTTGGAAGCATTTCAACCAAAAGTATCCAAACTTCGCTGCAGAATCTCGGAATGTGAGGTTAGGTCTTTGTGCTGATGGTTTCACACCATTTTCCATATCTAGAAGGTCGTATTCGGTGTGGCCGGTTGTGGTAACACCTTACAACTTACCTCCCGAAATGTGTATGACTACCCCATACATGTTTTTAAGTTGCATTATTCCAGGTCCAGCAAATCCGAAGAACAGGATTGATGTGTACTTACAACCCTTAATTGATGAGTTGAAATTGCTGTGGGATGTTGGGGTTGAAACATTTGATGTATCAAGCGGTGCAACTTTTAGATTGCATGCCGCATTGATGTGGACTATCAATGATTTTCCCGCATATGGTATGTTATCTGGATGGAGTACTCATGGGCTGCTAGCATGTCCAGTTTGTATGCATCAGAATTGTGCATTTCAGTTACAGTATGGCCGAAAGCCATCCTGGTTTGATTGCCATCGTCGGTTCTTGCCTCGGAATCATTGTTTTAGAGCTAACAAAGTTGCTTTTCGTAAAGGGAAGAGCATACACACTGGCCCTCCCCGAAGGATTCCTGGTGAGATGTTGTCTGATACTGTATCTACTTTGCCTAAAGTGACTACAGATATCAATTTCCAAATTTCGGGATTTGAGGAGAATGAACATAATTGGACAAAGCAAAGTATCTTTTGGGAGTTGCCGTATTGGAAGCATCAACTTCTGAGGCATAACCTTGATGTGATGCATATTGAGAAAAATTTCTGTGAAAATATTATAAACACAGTCATGGATATTCCGGGAAAAACGAAGGATGACATCAAAGCAAGGATGGATATGTCCATTTTGTGTAGCAGGCAAGAGTTGGACTTGGCTACAAGAGGGTCAAGTGATAGATTGTGTAAGCCAAAAGCCAAGTTTGCACTATCGCTACCTCAAAAAAGGGCTGTATGTCAATGGTTGCGGGAGGTTCATGTACCTGATGGTTATTGCTCAAATGTGGGCAACTGGGTGGATCCATCTAACACAAAGTTGCAAAATATGAAAAGCCATGACCATCATGTGTTTTTGGAGAATCTTCTTCCGGTAGCTTTTGCTGCTCTTCCGGATGATGTGTTGGGACCCTTGGTCGAATTGAGTGAATTTTTCAGAAACCTATGCTCTAGTGAGCTGCAAGTAAGCATGCTGGAAGAGATGCACAAGAATATTGCTGTAATTCTGTGTAAATTGGAGACTGTGTTCCCTCCCGGGTTTTGGAATGTCATGGAACATTTGCCTATTCACTTAGCCGAAGAAGCTTTGTTGGGTGGCCCTGTTCAATATCGATGGATGTATCCTTTTGAGAGGTACTTTGGTTGGTTGAAACCGACGGCAAAGAATAAAGCCCGTGTTGAAGCATCTATGGTTCACGCATACTTGGCGTTTGAAATAAAACATTTCGCTGAGTACTATTTTCAGTCAAGTTTGGATAGCCCAAGTATAGGGCGTAACGAGGGTATGCAACAGCCTGAATCACAAATGCCAACGCTATCGGTGTTCAACCATAAGGGTACTCCATTTGGGAATCGAGGCCGAAGATATCTCACTGAGGCGGAGTACCGTGTCGCTCGCCTTCACATTTTACTGAACTGTGGTGAAGTGCAACCATATCTGGAGTAAGTACATCAGTTACTGAAAGTTTCATTTAAATACTTAATAATTGTCGAATAATAAGTAAATAGTTTCATTTCTTAAACATTACAGTTGGTTCAAACATCAGTTTCGCGGTCATAATCCAAGTGCGAGTGATGCGGAAGTGGACTTGTTCATCGAGGCAAATTTCGCACAGTGGTTCGAGTGTAATGTAAGTAATTTGTCGTAAGTAATCTTGAACTTCCAAAACACATTTGTGTAATTCTGAAGAGGGTTGCCTTCTTTTTCTGTCCGTAGGTCAATTCTTATCGGGTGTTTAATGATGAGAGGCAAGATTTTTTGGTGAACTTATCTCATGGGCCGCTTACGGTGGTGGAGTGTTTCTCTGGATATAAAGTTAATGGTTATCGGTTTCATACCAAGGCCAGAAATGAAGGTAAAGCAACATATAACTGTGGCGTCTGTGTCAAAGGAGTTGGGGAAGGTGATAAAGAAAACCTAGAACTTGCCTATCAACAGTTTGGAATGACAAACATGAACGTGGACAATGTCATAGTAGGCACATTAGTCGATGAAACTGCAGAGGCTGATGATGTTGATGAACATGATTGGGGTGATGATGATGATGGGAATGGTGAACATGATGATGGTGATGAAGAGGATGAAGAAGGTGAATGGGAGGATGAAGAAGAAGACACTGATGAGGGTCATGATGAAAATACGGCAGTGCAAAGTGGTGATGATGACGATGACGATGACAATGCGTCCAACCATGATTGATTGAATTGTTTTGTTGTATATATGGGTATTTATGCATATGTATATAAAACGTTCTTTTATTGCAAACTCAAAAAAAATTGTCTGTATGTACTGTAACTTTTCACTAACAATAGTATCAAAAATGGCGCGGTTTTATTTTTTTGTTCTTATTTTTTAGATGTCCGGAAACAATGGTGGACGTGGTCGTGGTCGAACGGCCAGGAGTGATGCCGGTAGAGGAGTACCACAACCGACTCCACAGTATGATCCTGCAGATCAAACTTATGAGCCGAACACCTTTAGTGGAATGTTTGGAGGGTTTCTTGATCCAAGTCAACCATTCGAAAATTATTTTGGTAGTATGAATGAGCAATCCCACCTGCAACCACCTTTCTTTGGTGCGGGTATGCAAACACCAATTCAACCAAATATTCCTTACATGGGTGGTGGTTCATCTACTTCATTAGTTTATCAACAGTTCGGTACTGTCAGTCCGCATTTCAACAGTAGTCATTTTATGGGACAACCTAGAATGCCAAGTCAGTCAGTACACAACGAAGGGGTCCGCAATGAAGGGGGAGGAAGAGATAGACACAGTCCTACACCTGAAAGTGACACATCGACCACCAACAATAAGATATATTTACAACCTGATGGTGACACGTAAGTTTATTATGAAGTTTGCAACTTCTTCACGTCTCATATTCTCTTCATACGTGTAATCTTTATTACTAACCAATTCTTTTTGTATTCTTAGTTTTGTTCCATATCAGGGTGTAGTTCAGAAAATAGTCGAAAGCTTTGCAGGTAAGTACCCACGTCCTTGGACCACGAGGGGGGAAGTTCCACAATCTCAAAGAGACATTTGGTTCAATGAGTTCAAGGTTCATAATTATCTGTGCAATAAATTTCAAAGTCGTGATTAGATTGTTAATTTGGAATGTTTGATTACTAATATGTATACTTCAATTTTGCCGCAGAAACACTACTACTGGCATCCAGACAACGAAAGTCAGATACGGCGTAACTTTGAGTACAGAGGTGCCACTCGACTAAGGGACATTCTGGGATACGCTAGGAAGTACAACAAAAAACCGAAGTGGTTACCGCCTAGTGTTTGGAATGATATGCTCAAACATTGGAGTGACAGTGACAACTTCAAGAAATTGAGTGAACGAAACAAGAAGAATAGATTGAGTGATGTTGAAGGTTTTGGTCCTTCGTTGCATACATGTGGCTCAATTCCGATTAGTGAAAGGAAAAAGCGTTTGGTAAGAAATTTGATTATTAATAAATATATTTGTTATATATAAAGCATGATATGGGTTGAGGTCCTCGTTCATCATCATCGCTTATATTTAATTGCGATTTACTTTTGTTTTTCAGACCCAAATATTAGGTAGGGAGCCCACGTGTGAGGAATTATTCAAGGACACTCACTGCAAGGTGAAAGACAAAGCTTTTGTGGACAAAAAATCTGCCACAAAATATGTACGTTTCACACATTCTATTTACAGATAATTCATATGTGACAATTGCAGGTTTGATTTAAAATAGTTTTATGTTGTATATTTTCAGGAGGATCATCAGAACAAATGGCAGGAGTACTCCCAAACTGCATCTCAAGGGGGTTCTCAACTGCCACCTATGACCCAAGAGGAGTTCTGGATTAAAGAAAATCTCGACAAGAAGGGCCGTGTATACGGTTTTGGCGCAGAGGGGGTGAAGTTGAAAAAATCGGCTACTATTTCAGCTGCACGTCACTCATCAGCTGAGCATTTTGATCCAAGACAGCAAGCACAACTCTTCAATGAGAGCATAACCAAGCAAGCAGAGGCTATAACTCAAATAGCCAAGAAGCAGGGGAAGACAGAGCGAATGCTGAAAAAAGTTTTAAGATTTTTCAAAGGTCAAAGTGCAGGCTCCTCCAGCCAGATCAACTTGAATCCCGACGATGAAGAGGACTCTGAAGATGACAACGATGATGATCCCACAAATTTATCCGACTCCGAATAGTTTAGTAATTTGTGTACATTTTAGACAATTTCCTATATATGTCGTACTTCATATTTAATTCAGCATGTTTCTTTTGACAGAAATATCTATACAATGTTATCGTGGTAACTATATTGTTACGCGCATATTAATTTTGCGTAATTTTTTTTTTTTGGGTTTTCAAGAAAAATTTCCTACAAATTAGCTTCTCTATCGGATTTTCAATTCTTTAAATAAAAAAACAATTTCATCCGAAAATTTCTTTTTTAAACAAAATTGTTTTTAAAAAAAATTTTTTTTTTTTAAAAAAAAAAGGGAATTCCGACGGGAATTTCCGTCGGAAATTCCCTCCCCCCTTTTTTCGATTTCGCTTCCTCCGATGCTGCAGGCCTGTCCGACGGGATTTCCGACGGGATATTTCCGTCGGAAATGCTGTCGGACACCCGTCGGATTCCGTCGGATAAATTCTGCGACGAGCCCAATCCCGACGAGCCCAATCCCGTCGGAGTTTCCGTCGGAAATCACTTTTCCCGTCGGAAAAACAAACTTTTTCCGTCGGTATTTCCGTCGCAGATTAGATGTATTTTTGTAGCTGTGAATGGATAAACGGTGTTTCTAACAACTTTCAGTTGCTTCGCGTATTGGATTTCACAGGACTTGAGCAGCTTAGAGGCAAGCTACCTGCAAGTGTTGGAACATTAATGTTTTTGAGGTATCTAAGTATAAAGGATACTCATATTAGTGAATTGCCACCTGAAATTGGCAAGCTAAGGTCGTTATTGATCCTTGATTTGCGAGTGAAGAAATTAAGTTGCACAATGTGTTTTGTAAGTTACAATCTTTAAGACAACTGTACCTCCCACTCGATTATGAAATTGAGAAAATGACACTGTGCAGCTTGAGCAATTACAGAAAATTGAGGGCTTGGACTTAGACAGGGTGGATGTGGAGGGCTTGCAAGAGTTGGCAAGCCTGCAAAGACTGACAGCACATTGCATGCATAAGAAGGAAGGTTTGTATCCCTTTCTGAGGTCCTCAACCATTAAAAGAATGTCTCTTACTATTGGAGCTTCCATGTTTGATGAACACTCCAATATTCTATCAGGCTGCCACTTTCTGGTGGGTCTATACATTGCCGGTCGACATGGTAGAATTATTCGAGTCCCCATAACCTGTGTAGAACTGATCCCTCCAAATTTGGAAGAATTAGGTTTGGGGTTTTGTGAAGTGTCACAGGATTGCATATCAGCTTTGGAGAAGCTACCTCGGCTCAGATTATTGTGGTTGTTCCAATGTTATAAAGGATCCAAACCACACATCTCAATTGACGGCTTTCCTGAGCTCGTTTTTCTTTTAATGGGTGAGTTGAGGTTGTTAAGAGAATGGACAGGTGAAAGGGGTGGCCTTCCCAAGTTGAAGCTGTTGGAGAAAAATATAAAGTGGGTAAGAGTCCCACATTGAAGATTG